>JAOTRQ010049359.1:0-15630 GCA_028565875.1 Hoplisoma paleatum
AAGTTTGAGATATCGACGCCGTTCCAACGCTATATTGTTGGGCCCACTGGTGACACCCCAACATGGGTGCAGAATTTTGGTACCCGCACCCGCCCAATAGCTACGCCCCTTTTTGGGCGCCATTGACTTCCATTCATTTTTGGAAACTTTGACATATCGACGCTGTTCTAACGCTATATTGATGGGCCCACTGGTGACACCCCAACATGGGTGCATAATTTGAGTGCCCACGCACCCCTCCCCTCTCCAGGGGCAACGTGCAATCACACTCGCATTTTCTCTTGGAAATGCACAAGTCTAGTTTTTAGTTGTTAAGCGTTCCAGATCAGCCGGTCCTGTAGCGAGTCCTGGACTATTAACCTGGTACTGAAATAGTGGGGACAGGAAATGCCACAGCGATCTTATTTTCTCCTCCGTCGGTGCACTCTGGCTCACCCTGCCGTGACCCTGCCGTGACCCTGCCATCATTTACGGTCGCTCTTCTCTGATCTCGGTGCTGTCAGAGATGCTCTTCACGATGCTTCTCGTTTCTTTTTCGGTAGATCTTTTGTCTGTATTAGTTTTCAAGAACAGATGAATCGTTTACTGAACTTGGAGGATCTGAGTAGCTGCTGAGAAGAATCGGGTCCAAAGCTTTATTAAATAGTTTCATTCATGGATGTAACCAAAAGTATGTGAAACCTGATATTTTAATCCTAAAAAATAAATATAAAGATTAGCCAGCATGTGTTACTTGTTAACTAACAAACCTCTAGACTCTCAACAAAATATTAAACCAGCACCGACTTTAATGTCAACAAAGCTTCAGGCGTCACTACAAAACCGAAGCAAAAAGGGAAACGAGGTCCGTCGGAACCTCATCAGCTCCCTCGGTACAGAGGATTCTGCTCAGGACGATGCAAGAAGATGAAAATGTGTTAATGTAGCGATTTCTCTGATCACTAGATATTCACACAGTCCCACAATGCTTTGCAACCTGTCTTGTGGAGTCTGTAGCACATTTGTGCAGAATTGTGTGTGTGTTTCTTCGATAGCATATGAGCGAAACACAAGAACGCTGGAACAAGAAATACCACATAGTTAAAAATCATAGGAGAACGAAGTATTTATACACACACACACACACACACACACACACACGATCATAGTTCAAACCACCAAACTTCTCGAACCAAGAAACACAAACTTTTCGTTCGTTGTATTTATAATTTAAATATACGTAATAATGTTATAAAAGTTAAGGGACTGCTCCCGCTTCTGTTTAAAATGAATATTGATTTATCTTTAATGTATCACTGATGCAAATTGCAGCCCCACATATAACGATTATTAACTGAGTCTTGAGTCGAACGGTGAATCGTTACATCCCCAGTAATTGTGACATTTTAATATATTAAAATGTGAAAATATTGAATATTAAAATGATCATATTAGCTGAATAGATGCACTCAGTAAACGTCTATCCACTGTGGGAGATCAGGTTACTGTGTGTGTGTGTGTGTGTGTGTGGTTGCGTGGTTGCGTGCGTGCGTGTGTATGCGCGTGCGTGTGTGTGTGTGTGTGTGAACTTTACAGCGAGTCCTTCGTATCATTTTTTTTATACTTGACACTACGTAGAAAACCTCACAGAACTGTGCGTGTGCGCGTGCGTGCGTGCGTGCGTGCGTGCGTGAACTTTACAGCGAGTCCTTCGTATCATTTTTTTATGCTTGACACTACGTAGAAAACCTCACAGAACTGTGCGTGTGCGTGCGTGTGTGTGTGTGTGTTTATTTGTGTGTGTGTGTGTGTGTGTGTGTGTGTGTGTGCGTGTGTGCGTGAACTTTACAGCGAGTCCTTCGTATCATTTTTTATGCTTGACACTACGTAGAAAACCTCACAGAACTGTGCGTGTGTGTGCGTGTGTGTGCGCGTGTGTGCGCGTGTGTGCGCGTGTCTGGCAGACAGTCTAATGAAAGGCTGTATTGATGGTGCTGAATGAATAGTGTGCAGGGTGAAGAGTGAGTGTGGTGAGGAATCACACCCCAGAGTACAGGCCCAAAGCAGCCATTCACCTTTGTTTACCCCCGCATTCATCACCTACACACTGCCCCCTTATGGACGCGTGCACACACACATACGCTATCGGGGCTGTTATGATGTAAGCAAATACAAACAGATCGATAAAAGCTTCACTTGCGAATCAATGGACGTGATGCCAAATCACGGCCACCGACGGTCCAGACACGGTCCTTCAGACCTCCGAAAGCACAGATTAAAATCTTTGTCATTCTTAACAAGTACAAAACTATTTCTATTCCGTAGAAAAGGGCAGTAGTATTAAAATCTTTTTTTTTTTCTAAATTTGCGTGGCATAGGAGCGCTCCGGGTCCTTTCTGTGTCATTTGCACGTTAACCTCTGTCACCATTGGTGCTTCCATATAGAAAATTGTGTAATGAGTAACCATGACCTGTCTTGAATGTAACTAAAGTGTAAAACTTGTCGTCAAAATAATAAACACACAAACTTAAAGTACATTTACAAGGTTTTATGTTGTGGGTTTTCCCTATAAAATCCTCAATTTCCCTAAACCACCTAAGGGGATCAATAAAGTTCTATCAATCTATCTATTGTGTGAAACTTTGTGTGCTTTTGCATTTCCACTTGGCTCTCTAACGCTCATGTAAACACCCCCAAGCACAAATAAAAACCACATCTCTTAATTTTCTGTTAATTAATAAAACTTTACATCTGAAATCACAAGTGGTTTGGATTTCTCCCATTTTTTGATGTCACAATGGGGAAATTAGTACAGAACTTTCCTGATACTGACCATCATTTGCTGACACTGGTCAGTAATTGCTTCTCTATTCAGAATAAACATGGGTTGGGTGTGGTAAGGCCAGCAACGTCTTATAGGCATGAACAGAAAACGACTGATTCAGTAAGGGGCCGAAACTGGCAAGAACAAAAATTTATGAAAGTGTGTATTATAGCTTTTAGATCTATGTTTGTAAATATTGTCACTAATGGCTAAAACTTACAGACGTTGTGTGTGTGTGTGTGTGTGTGTGTGTGTGTGTGTGTGTGTGTGTGTGTGTGTGTCTTTTTTAGTTCTCTGGTTTTAGATAACTCTGTCTGTACAGACATGCTCAGGTTACTAATTCCAGTCCTGTCGGGACCTCACCACATTTTTTTCCTGCTCATTGTCGATCGCAGTTGCCTGTCTGGAAACCTCCAGCACTCTGATCAGCACTTCCTTCTTCTTCTTTATTTTTTAGGATGGCTTGTTGCGCTAGAAATGAAAAGAAAAAGAATGTGTACTATTGTAGTTTGGGAGCTGTGCAGCACTGTAGCTTTTCACCTTATCACATGGAGTTCACAAGGTCGAGCTCTGAGAAATCCCTGGGGCGGTTCGAGGGCAGTAGAAGGATTGGGATGAGGGGATGATGGGATGTCATTCCCGTCTGTAGGAATTAGAGGAGATTTTCAGTCAGCTCACAATGAAATCACAAGCTTTTTAATTTAAGGCCCAGAATCATTTTTGTTACTAGTCAGTATTTTATTAAACATTATTAAACATTTTTTAAATAGAACCCTGATTCACTTTAGGGAGAGTATATATTCGAATACACCTTCTCTGGCACTACACCGTCCTTTTCCCCTTTTCTTTTTGCCTCTGTGTTCTATACCAGTGCCGCTAATCAGGGACCTTAACCAGTATTTGCCCCCTACTTTTAAAGGCCGGATGCTCTGACTTTTGTCTCCCTTTTTTGACCCTCGTAAACTGGACGTCCCTGAATATCGTAGGCTGGACGCCTCCTTGACCTTTGCAGGCCATTTTTCCCTGACTTTTGTAGGTTGGACACCCGCTGACCTTGTTAGGCCGGACGCTGCCCGACTTTTGTAGGCCGGAATCTACTAACCTTTGTCGGTTGGACGCCCGCCGACCTTCGTAGGCCGGACGTTGTATATCTCCTGACCTTCGTAGGTCGGACGTTGGATATTTCCTGACCTTCGTAGGCAGGGCGTTGTAAATCCTCTGACCTTCGCAGGCCGGACGTTGTATATCCTCTGACCTTCGTAGGCCGGACGTTGTATATCCCCTGACCTTCGTAGGCCGGACGTTGTATATCCTCTGACCTTCGTAGGTCGGACGTTGGATATTTCCTGACCTTCGTAGGCTGGACATTGTATATCCTCTGACCTTCGTAGGCCGGGCGTTGTATATCCTCTGACCTTCGTAGGCCGGGCGTTGTATATCCTCTGACCTTCGTAGGTCGGATGTTGTATATCCTCTGACCTTCGCAGGCCGGACGTTGTATATCCTCTGACCTTCGTAGGCCGGACGTTGTATATCCTCTGACCTTCGCAGGCCGGACGTTGTATATCCTCTGACCTTCGCAGGCCGGACGTTGTATATCCTCTGACCTTCGCAGGCCGGATGTTGTATATCCTCTGACCTTCGCAGGCCGGACGTTGTATATCCTCTGACCTTTGTAGGTCGGATGTTGTATATCCTCTGACCTTTGTAGGTCGGACGTTGTATATCCTCTGACCTTCGTAGGTCGGACGTTGTATATCCCTTGACTTTCATAGGCCGGATGTTTTATGTCCTCTGACCTTCGTAGGCTGACGTCCCCGGACCTTTGTAGGTAGAATGCCCTCCGACTTTCCTTGATTGGATGTCACATGTTTGCTGACCTTTGTAGTCCTGCACCCTCGACCTTCGTAATCTGGTCATCCCTACCCAGAAGACATTATTCAGTTCATTTTTATCAGTTTGTGGATGTCTGTATCCTAACCTTCCCAATCCTTACGTTACAGTTCCACTATACAGTCTGAGACATTGAGGTCCTCGCTCAAAGAACCGACAGTAGCATCCTGTGAGTGGCTAGGTTACGATATTTGCCTGCTGTGTCTGTTGGTGGGGTGGGGTGACCTCTCTTTCTTTTTGTGTAGGAAAAATGTTCGAAACAAGGTCTCGGCGAGTTCAGCTGGAAAACCTCGATCACGTTCACTAGCCCCTCAAAATCTAAAAAAGCAAAATCAAACTCAGTGCTGCTCTCTAGAGGCTCCCTATATTTATTATGTAGAACTCAGAATCATCGGCTGGAACTTTTACATCAATACTCACATTTACTCAAGTTCTGAAATCTCACTTTTAGCAGAGCAGGTCTTTGACTCGCTGGCAACCCGGTTCGAGTAGCTCTTTGTTTCAGGTTACTGTTCCTCACGCTGTCGCCATCGTGTTCTTCATCCATCAATCACTACTGTTTCCCAGTGAGGCAGCCACAGGGCTGACCTCTGACCCCCCCCTCTTCTTCCCCCCTCTCCACTCGACCTGATCCAAACAGCCCGTCAACGTCGTCTGGCCTCGATCAGCACAAGTCTGGAGTGGGTTAGGTGGGTTAGCACGGCCCGTCGTTGGCGCCGCTCCCCGGGGCAAATAAAACTAACACTGAGCAGCTCTGGTTCACGACCGCTGACAGCGTGATCAATGGACCTCCGATGATGATGATGACCTGAGCCACGGAGATAACCTTCACCCCAAGGTCAATCATTACTAACCCTGGCCTTGAAATCTGAGACTGAAAACAACATTTTCCATCAGTTTGGGTACAGAGCTGAT
Organism: Hoplisoma paleatum; assembly: GCA_028565875.1. Classification (NCBI taxonomy): domain Eukaryota; kingdom Metazoa; phylum Chordata; class Actinopteri; order Siluriformes; family Callichthyidae; genus Hoplisoma; species Hoplisoma paleatum. Next base: position 5,613 of record JAOTRQ010049359.1, read on the forward strand.
GGTGTGAACGTCTGATTCATGACCAGACTGAGTGTGTGTGTGTGTGTGTGTGTGTGTGTGTGTGTGTGTGTGTGTGTGCGCTGTGCTAGTAAAAGTGGGTTTGTGTGTTATTGTTTGTGCAGGACGCCCTGGTTTAATGGATGGGGATTTAACTTGCCTCGTGGTCAGTCTCTGCTGGATAAGTGGAACCAGATCCCTGAGGACATCGACATCCTCATGACTCACGGGCCTCCTCTAGGTAAGCGAAGGATTGTCTGCTTTTTTGTGTTGCCAATTTTGGCACCAATTGGGCTTTTTGGTTCTACATAGGCAGGGGGCAGAACCGTCTTTGGTGGATGAAATGTGCTTTATTTAGTTTGTAATTGGGTGGGTTTCATCAAACCTCTGACCTTCTTATTGTGGGAAAGATCACTCAGTCCGTGTATGTCGTGTCATGTACAGGGTTCAGAGACTGGGTACCCAAAGAGCTGCAGCGGGTGGGTTGTGTGGAACTACTCAACACTGTACAGAGACGGGTCCGACCCAAACTCCATGTCTACGGGGGCATTCATGAAGGTGAGCAACTAAACTCCAAATCTATTCTCTTAAACCCCTTTTGCAGGCCGGATAGTTTATTGCTGACCGACACTGAAAAGACGTCACACTTGTTTAATATGTAATAAGATCAGGAAACTTCAGAAGATCATTCCGAGTATAAAACGGCTCATTATTTATGATATTAATAAGAAGTATCAAGGTTAATTCTAATCTGTGGGACTGAAGCAAAGCTTTTGATCAGGATCGGCAATATTTTATGATTTAACACGTCACTTATCTATTAGTACACAACAAATACAACACCTGGGTCTTTGGGAATCCTTTGCTATAAATAGAGAATAAATTGTGTTTAGTATTTTAAAAGAAAAACGTTTGTCTCAGTTAAGATATTACATTTGATTGGAATCATTTATCCAAAGTTTTGGTTTCCAGAAGCAATAAAATAGACAAAGAACAAAAAAGCACAAGTGCCATAATTTATATTCTGAGCTCACATTACATCAGGTTCACATGTTGTTTATCTGTTTACAAAGCTGCACAACACTAATATTTTCAGCATGTGATTTTACCAACAGATTCTAAAAATCCTACTTTATAAATGATGATCTATTATGGTCTCGTGTTCATTTAAACAATCTTTGTTTCACGTATTGTGCAGGTTACGGTCTGATGACGGACGGATACACGACGTTCATCAACTCGTCCACGTGTACAGTCAGTTTCCAGCCCACCAATCCACCAATTGTATTCGACCTTCCCAACCCAGGGAGCTCATGAAACCCTCCCGAGATATCCCAATTTTTTTACTCTCCTGCTCTTTTACTTCAACTTTAAAGTATTGTCTTTTGTACTGCTTGTATTTAAAAAAAATTGATGCATGGATATGTAATATTTTTAAAAAAATGTAAGATCTTGCCATTTGAATGAATTTGCTGGATAAAAATGAATTCATATTTATATCGGTTGCTTTGTTCAGTTTCTGTTAGTCCGTGTCTGAAATGCTTGATGGTGGACCAGGCGAGATTCAGCAATACTGGACTTTTTTTGTTTTGTTTTGGCTTAATAATATCAGTGTAGAAATGTATTTAAGTTTCTTTTAGTCTTTTGCAATTTAGCATGAGGCGTTGATTGTTCAGGATTAGTCACTCCAAGGACGCGTTTGTGGTTTTGTATATTTATTGGTGCGACCAAACTTATAAAGTTGCTTTAAAAAATACATTTTACAAAACAAAAATTTTTTTTGTTTATAATGCAAGCTGTTTGCCAATCACTTTACCCACTATTCCTAAAGAAGAATTGGCAGCATTTCCAAGGTACTTGTTGAAATGTAGAAGTAGGCATGTGCTGATGGTTACACATCACAGTTGGGCTGCCAAGATTTTGGTAGTTTTAGGATTTGATTAAATGACATTGAACATTGACTAAATAGAGGAAACACAAAAACATGCTAACCACATACAGAAAAGACCTTGACCACCCTGAGTTGGGAGCTTGTACATACAACAATACAAAGTCTCCATTTGTTTCCATCATATAGTTATAATATAACTAGTGTTTGGATTGGACTGTGATTATTTGTTGTGTTAATTTTAGTCTCATGTTCTGCAATGTTAAGCACTAAGTTTTATTTTATACACCTTAAGTGAGGTTTGATTAATGATCTCGTCTTAGTTCATAATCTATTACTTTCTGTTCTGAGTATAATGTCAGATCAGAATTCATTTTACACTTTAGTCAATTTATTTCTTTTTATTTGTCTCTAATGTTAAACACTTATTTAATTTCTATTTGAATAAAATTCTCTGCACTTAATGTTTTACATATCACAATGTTTTATTGACAAGTCAAGAGAACGGAATTAAAGAAAAACTACTCAAGAAGGTCAATTACATTAAAACAAGCCTTTTATTATTATTATTACTACGAGTTATTACTACCAGTTCATGATGCGTATTAATTGGGCATAGGTTTTAAGGCATGGATGGCCTTTTTGACTCGACTCTACCCTACCCATTAATAATGGCCTGGGACCAGAACTACACACGATGGACCTGGACCGCCCCACCATCGAGTCTAAACAATATTTGCTTGACTGACTGATTTAGGACCAGCTTGAGTGAATCTTGGGAGTTGAATGAGCAAGCAAATCTCTTCGATTGGCACTCTGTCCAGTGACGCCCGTGTGTCACCCACTTGTTGCTAGGAAGGATAGATTGATCAGAAGGGGAAAAAATCAGACTACAGTCTATGAGATGATTTTTGAAACCGTTTGGTACATTAATGATGTAATTATTAGCACATGCCTGTTATGTTGGATTGGAGTTGAATCGAGTGCTTTCGTTTTCATGCTGCATTTTCGCTTGTAACATGCACAGGGACGTTTCCTTCAAGCCAAAAGTGTGAGGAACGTTCAGAGCCGCACTGAGCCCGTCAGCATGGTCTTGTTTCTTTCATTTTTCATCTAGTGAACCGTAATGTGTTTGTTCTATGTTGCAGTTTCACAATCTGTTTATCACACACTGTAAAATGTGATCAATTACCGGCCACTTTGAGCCATACTGATCTTGTACTGCATTTTATAACCACCATTTAGATGCATTTTGTGGGTAAAACAATAACTGGTTGGAAACCGTCTAAGAGACGTTTTAGCTTTAAATATAATGGGTCACTCTTGTTTATAAAATGGGATGTTCAACATGCCTATGGTCAGGCGTCCAAACAGTTTGGACGTTGAGTGGTGCACAGCGTTCAGTAATTGTATATCCAGAAAATGCATCTTCAATGAAAGTAGGTGCAAGAAGTGTGTCAAATAAAGAGTGGCTGGTGAGTCTATTGCCATGATGTCTTTGGTGCCATTGTAAATGCTTCATTTCTACGTTCATAATTCTTTTCTCAAGTCATTGTGTAATTTAGCTGAACTTTATATGCAAATAAATCTGCAAGATTTTTAACCTTGCCTTTTGTTTTAATTGTTAATTCACATTTTCACACAGAGAGGAATTTGTTGCATTATATAGGCATGGAACAGCCAAGATTCTGAAACTTGGCGTTGCCACTAGGATTCACATTCCAAGCCTGGAAATTATCATGCCATGTAAATATGTGGACCCCTGATGGGAGTAACCAACGGGATCCACCTAACTAATTTTGGTGTAGCACAGTTTTGGGGAGCTAGCTCAACAAACGCATTTTGACTAGGACAGCAAGTTCACTAGGCCTGAGCTACCTTCAGATGGGTCACAAGTGTTGAAACTGTCATCAGATGAGATGATGTTGATTTGCTGCTGTTTTTGTATTAATAAAGCGGTTCTTTTGAAGAACATCATGGAGCATCATGGCACAACCTAACACACTGTTAGTAAGTGAGCTTCCTATGCTGACCCTGGGTTCAATCCCCAGGTAATGAAGTTCAGGTCATTTCTGTGTAAAAATCAATAATGCAGTTCACGATGTAGTTTGTGGTTTGTTTACATGTGTAAATTCCTAATGGAGGTAAAGTAAGAAAAGTCAAACAGCTTCTAACGACATCCAAACATGTTTTGGCATAAATGTGAACAAAGTTTGTCCAATCGGCAGGATCTGTTTAACAAGGTAGTTGGGTCATCTAGTGTTTCTTCTATAGATGTAGAAGTTGGCTGGAGTTCTTGTCAGAGTGCCAGCATTTAGGGCCACCTCTGATTGATCAACTCCATTAATTACCCATCAGTGCCTGAATTTAATCGGCCCTGTTGACAAGTATGGCCGTGACCCCTCGCTTTCCCCTGACAGCTGCTATTGATTGTGGAAAATTTGTCGGTGCAGAGCGCTAGACGTCTGGGGTTGTGACCCTGCATGTCCATGGCGGCAGCAGGAGAACGAAAAACACAAGCTGCAGTGATTCATCGAGATAACTTTTGATCTGCTTAACAGCCAACAGAGATTTATTTGCTCAATCTGGCACATGCACGACACTGTTTGTGGTTGCCATTTTTAAATAAATGGGCTACATTCATTTTGTTCTAATTAATTGACCTGTAGCACATTTAGAGCATGTTAATACTCCAAACGAGTTACATTGGGACAAAATACAATTGATGCAATAGAGGGTCTCATTTAGGTGCCCAACATCTAGTGGTGTAGTCCTAAAAAAAAGTGAGGTCACACTTGGACTAAAGGCAGACTGCAAAGCAATATTCAGGGGGATGTGTCCTCCTTGTTAAAATAAAGAAGAATTGCGTTCCCTGTGTCCACCACCCCACTACACCCCTGGTTTAGAACTTTTGAGTACTAATCCAGTACTTTAACTGCTCATTTACGGCTGCTCCTAGTATTGTAATTAAATGTTCATTAGGTCAACAACTGTTTTTCAGGAGCAAAAATGTTCTTTAAGGATATTACTTAGTGTGTGTCCATGCTACAAACGTTATACGTGAAGAGCTCAGCTCATCTGGGTTAAATTTACACCAAACGAATGTGCCATCCTTGAACATGTGAGCATAGTATACATTTCTGTTTTAAAATACTGTATAGGATGATTACTGAAATATTGGCACCAGTGAAAAACCCCCAGCAATTAATCTCATACGAAAGCTATGAAGGAAATAAAATACTTAATTAAAGCATAGAATAGGGTCATGGAGGGACTGGTGCCATCCAAAAACAATCAACCTATGAAACAAAAGCCACATGTATGTCTGGGGAAATTTAGACCGTCTTCTTTGACGATTAAATATAAAAATACCAGTATAAAACAACAACAACAACAACAACAAAAACAACAATAGCATACACAAGAACAAAACTGCAAAATCACCATTGTAGCCAAGGGGGAAAGTTTAACACCAGAACCATAACGTTATACAGTAGAACCACGGTGTTGCCAAATGGCAATCAATTCATAGTACAACTGTAAAATTCATATGTCACAGTTTCAATATGAATGTTTTTAATAGTAGAAATGTGAAATAAATTTTGGTAGGCCTTGTACTGTGAAAATTCACACTGGATGTGTCTCATAATTAGAACTGGCAACTTTAGCCGGGCTTTCATAAGCGGACCACAAATGATTATAATTTTATAGTATATTTAGTGCATGTTTTAGGGTTCTGGGAGGAAACCGGAGTACCCTGAGTGAACCTATACTACTGATTGACATTTTTACAAAGCTAATAGCATTATGGTGACAAAAAACACAGGATTCCTCAACAACTTTTTGTCACATATTTTATTTAAGGGTGTGAGAAAAATATACATCTATGTAAATACATTTATATTTAAAATATATAAAATTGTTGGTAATAAAAAACAACAACAATTTTAGTTTAGCATCATTAGCTTTGTAGCTTTAGCACGAAACCGAGCGGTAATGCCATGAACAGATGGTAGCGAGCATAGAGTGTGTCGCCATCTAGTGGTGTAACAGTATATTCACATACTCACGTACATACATGCGTACAGTATTGATAGTTTTACATTTTATCGCTGTAGTTAAAATAATACATTAATAAACAAACAAAAAATGGAGCAGCCACATAAGAACTGTGCTTGTGATTGGAAGGTTGTGGGTTCAAATCTAAGACAGACAGGTCATGACCCATGCGCCCTTGAGCAAGGCACTGGAGCCCTAACTGCTCCCCTTGCACTGTGGGTGATCTGCCCACTGCTCCAGCCATGTGTTTACTAGTGTGTGTTACTGCACAGATTAAATTGTATCTTTGATATTATCTTTACAGTGCTATTAATTATGATACACGATGAAAGCTAACCTAAACTTAAATACATCTATATTATTTCCTAAATTCTATAATATTATATACAACATGCAAGCTTCAATAATTGAGGATTTTTAATATACTGTTTTCACCACTGTGCTTTTTACACATGGAGTAAATATTTCTCCAGAGGTTAACCCAAACCGTGCAGTGAAACACATCTCTGGCACTGAGGGCATCCCTAGCCACGGTGCCCAAGGAGCAGTTCATCCCACAATGTTAATTGAAATAAATAAATGGATAGAAATGAATGTGACTTACTGCATGTACAAACTCACTTTTGGACAAGATAAGTCAAATTCTTTGTGAATAAAATTGCATTTATTGTGTTGTATTTAAATAATTATGGCGGCACGGTGGCTGAGTGGTTAGCACGGTCGCCTCACAGCAAGAAGTCCCGGGTTCGATCCCCGGGTCGGGCAGGGGACTTTCTGTGCGGAAGTTTGCATGTTCTCCCCGTGTCAGCGTGGGTTTCCTCCGGGCACTCCGGTTTCCTCCCACAGTCCAAAAACATGCACTAGGTTGATCTGAAATGTGAAAATTGTCCTGTAGTCACAGAAACATGACCCCTGTAGAGATACAGGGTCCAGGAAAGACCTGGCAACCTACCCTGTAAAATGAAATTGCCGAAATACTCTGGGATCGGTATCGATTTCGACTAAAGGGTAAAAATCATCATCATCATATAGTTTCTACAACTCACCATGACCCAAAAAAGAATGAAGCAGTTATAAAAAAATAAAAACACCCACAAAGTACTTGACCTTTAAAACCTGCAAAATATGATCTGTTTTTATTAAACAATGTTTATTAGCCACTAAAATCAGTCAATGTGGGTTTGATGCCTCCTGAAAACACACAGTGCCTCTTAAAAAAATTAACACAATACAATATTATATTTCATTTTAGGGCAACACTCAGACCTCAATTTAATAAAGCCAATTAACTTTCTGGTTTGAAAAAGGTGTGCAAGTAAATATTTAAATAACGATTCCACCAATACAGTTGGTTGAGTTGAAAACGGATGGATGGTGTTAACTGGGTTGTGGTCATGATTCTAGTCATTAGGTTTCCATCACACCAAACTCGTCACACCATTATCTTCAATGAGATAGCATTGTGCAAAAAGTAAAAAAGAAAGAAAAAACAGGAGTGAAGGAAAAAGGAGGGTGAAGATGTGTGGGATAAAATAGGCCGCATAATTTTACTCATGAATGTTTTAAAGCCCCTGGTTTGAATCCTGAGGAATTATTGTTTTAAGTTAAAAGGCATAAAAAGAGTTAAGTATGTTCAAATGGCAAGAAAACCTTGACAACTTCTAAAAATGTCTTTATAATAACACAAAACATCTGCCCTTGCACTCATGGTTCAACCATTTTAGAAAATAAAACAATAAAATACAATTTCAAACATAACTGCATTTAAGATATCATTACAAGATTTAATTTAACAATAATTAAATACTCTGCTTCATTTACAAACATATCAGACATTCTTTGATTAGGGTTTTTGAGCTGTTTTGACTGTGCAGAAAGTATAATATCCAAATTACATATGCCAAATTCATTACATCAAGTAATTAAAAAGTATTTTTCCTGTTTTTATGTCCTTTTTATGTGGTGTTTATATGTTCTCCCTTTGTCTGTGTGTTTATAGGTCTTGCAAAACCATGGAAGAACTGTGCCTTGGTTTTTGGTTTGGTATTCAAAAAATTGCCCATGACTGTGTTTGAAATTATATTGTGAACTAATGGAGTTTGTGTATGAGTAACTTTCAATCAATCAAACAAATACAAATGTGGAAGAATGAAAGCTGATTAATGTAAATATAAGTTTAATGGATTAATAGGATTTATGCAGTGTACATGAAGAGGACACATTGAATAAAGGGCAATGATGGCTTAATGGTTAAAGTATTGGCCCTTAACGCTCAACAGCTCAAAATGGAATTCAATTGTAATTGTGTCTGCCAAATGCTGAAAATGTAAAACAAAGTAAAAAGGTATAACTATTAGAAAAGAATGTGATTCCAAATACTTAATAGTTCCAACTATTTAACTCCGGAACTTAGATATTAAAATTAGTAACACCATCACCAACATTGGGTTTATTTTATCAGATATAAAGTACCTGATTTAAACACACAAACACTAACATCGGGTAAATTCCACCCATAAAATATGTTCCTCTCTATCACTAAATAAGGTATCTTGATACCTATCAATATCAATCACTCGAAGCCATGCTTCATAAAAAAACATAGATGTGAGGAGGGAATCAACCGAACCATTAATGACATCAATGAGCGCCCTGAAGCTACACAAAGTCCCTGTAACTCAGACAGCAGCAACATAATGAAAATAATTCCTAACTCTTAGCTATATTATTTTTTATTGGTTTTAGTTTATTACTTTTTGTTATTATTAATTACTGTTTTATTGTTTTACTTGTAAAGTGTCTTTGTGTGTCATGAAAGGCTCTTCTAAATAAAATATTATTATTATTATTATTATAAAATCACATGACAAAAATTGTGATAAAGAAAATCACCCAGCGTTTGTATTCTAGGGTTAAACACGTTTCTCTGTAATCCAGACCAGCCTAAATCAGATCCTAACTGTAGCATAAACCTGCAGTAGTACTGTGAGTCAGCAAGTCTGACCTTAACTCCTCTAAGCTTCATTTGGAAAGTAAATGCAGCATTCTCACAGTAGGGGTTGGAATAATGCCGCTGTAAAAGATGCTTTATTACCCGTTTTAAAAGACTATATTTTATACAGGCAGTAAATACAGGTGCTCTGCAATCCAAAATCAAAAATACTAGAAATGCATCCAGTCATCTGTTGATGAACTTCAAAGGCACAGAAGGCCACCTGAGCATGTTTAATAACTTATCTACTACAAAGTGCTGTCAGTCGTCTGGTTCTCTTCTGGACCAGACATTGAGCGTATTTAAGCCTGTTTGTGCAGAGAATATACAGAAGAGATATTGATGTAACTTTTTAAAGTTTATTCTGGTATAAAAATTAATTGTCGTGTTTTCTGTCTGCCTATATAACTATATAACTAACACATTTTTATTCTTTTTTAAAATATATTTTACTCCATATGTATTCACCAGTCTTAGTCATGTCCAAAAAGAAAACAAAAAGAGATTAAGTACATAGAACATTGTGACTATTTTCAGCCTTAAGGAAATCTTTCTTATTAGACACAAAAACATCTTCTAGACAGTTTCATTGTGCGGTATTTATTGATCATTATTTAAAATACAGTCCTAATAAAACACTAATACACAGATTGGCAGAAAAAGAAAGACCCACCTGGAATCGGTGAAATGGCAATGAAACTTTGCATGCACGTCTGAAATTTGGGTTTATCAGTTGAAGCTTTTGAAGTCATGCAATGTTCCATTCTCATACTAGAGGCTTGTGTGTGCCTATTTGTGTTTTGAAGAATTGGAGAACATAACAGCGGAGAGCTGATGATCAGTGTTTCTGACTTGATAACTAATTTGCCCTAGCGTTCACCTTTAATCTTCAGTGTGGTGGGCTTGTGATGGGGTCACTGGGTGGTACTGCAGGCTTGAACCCAAGACATTTGGCGGCCTCTACAAATCCCATGTTAGAGTGTGTCACTCATTTACAAATGCACATAAGCAGTTTCCTTCCCTTCAAGGCGAGAAGCTATTACAAGCAAAAAAAGTGAGAAAAACACGAACAACTGACTGGC
>JAOTRQ010049393.1:0-26537 GCA_028565875.1 Hoplisoma paleatum
GTGTGTGTGTGTGTGTGTGTGTGTGTGTGTGTGTGTGTGTGTGTGTGTGTGTGCGTGTGTGCGTGCGTGCGTGCGTGTGTGTGTGTGTGTGTTTCATACCTTGGCTTCTTCCAGTTGTCTCTGGAGTGTCTGAGGGTCTGCCGCAATTGGCTCAGACTGCTGGGTTCTCGCACCTTCCTCGGAATCATTGAGCCATTTTAAAAGGCTACCGGACGAATCTTCATACTTCTTGTACTTGTCAACGACATCTCGGAGATTGTTTCCAAGCTGGTTACACTAGAACATAAACAACGATAGTCACAAGGCTTAGTCAACAGTGGTAACTATTTCCATGAATAAGCTGCCCGAAGGATATCAGACAGAAAACAAACTAGAACACAGTTTACTACAGTCCTCTCTAAAATATTGGATCAGAGAGAACAATCCTTTTATCTCTACTGTAGATTAAAATCATTTGGGTTTGACAAAACAAGATGAATATTAAACAATATATCAACATTTCAGTTTTAAATTCCAAATATTTACATCTGGATCTGATACACAGTTCAGAAGTTAGCACTGTCTGAACCTACTCATTTATCTGGTGAGTATTGGAACATGTTACTGCTGGATGTCATTATACAGACAACAAACAGTGCTGAGGGTTTACACTTAGTTTTAGATTTGGTTTCTGCTTGTGCAGAATGTGTTATTATAGTTAGAGTAGTAATCAACATTATAACTATATACGATAACAGTCTAATGGGTGAAAAACAAGCAACTCACTGTTCTGATTCTTTTAGAGGGGACTGTTTATGGGCAGAATTATGTGAGCTTATGGGTTTTTAATACAGTTGAGGTCAAAGCATTGAGAAAAGTCACATGACAAATCGTAGTATTAACTATTTGTTAATACATTTTAAGAAAAAAAGTTACATATATGTTGATAGAATTATATTGTGTTAAATATGTATGTAATATGTTATATAAAGGAAACATGAATGGGTCTGAAAAGTGGATTCACCAAAAGCGCTGGTGGACTGAGTGTGTTAGTTGAATTCATTTAATTGTCTTGTCTCATCTAATGACAGTTTATTTCATTTATTATTGCATTCATTATTTTACTTTCAGATGGACATTGGAAGTGACATGTTTTATGTTTTCTAGGGATATGTCGCCATCTGTTGATAAAGGCTGTAAAGTGTTTTGTACTTTCAATTCACTTTGAGTCTTTGAGTCTGTGGCAAAGCAACACACAGTCTAAAGGTCCCTGCATTCTTCCTGAGGAATTCAGAATCGATTCTTGATTGTTCTATGCAAATGGTCTATAAAGTTTATATAAATAGAACATTTATTCTAAACATTAATTTTAGGATCCTTTCTGTGCCAAATCATTTTGCATAATTGTATATTTATATCAAAAATAGCATTGTGCATAAAACTGGGGCATTTCTTCACAACGAATCAGATTTTAAATTGTATTAAAAACAACCTAAATATGTTCATGTTGGTAACATTTGTTGATAACATATAGACAGTTTGCTAGCCAACAAAAAATGACATTCATTTAAAAGTGAACTCGCTCAACTTATATGTTCTCAAATGGAACAGTTTGGCGAGCAGTGAATCCTGGGATAGACGAGGCTGTGATTGATCCATAAACGCATATGAAAGTGCCTTCGAATTGGGGCACAGCAAGCTGTACAGTGGCTAGTTTGCCTGTTTCGATGTGACCACCATGTGGACATGTAATGCAATTTGCAGTACATTCAGGAGTAGCAGCAGCAACACTTAAAACTTCAATGCATATTCAAATCAATTCAACGATTCAGGACTAGGAAATGCGATTCTTCAAATAATCTATTTTTCTGCACCCCTTCTGTCCACAGCTGCAGGTGATGTGACATTAATAATGACTACATTAAAAACAATGATCCGATAAACAATGATCTCTCTCTATCTATTTGTTTATCATCCGTTTTCCCAGTTCCTGGGGTAGGACGTTAATGTTTGGAGCAGGATTTTCCATCCGGAAGCCCTTCCTAATGACAACCACCAGTATGTGGTGGGATCTTGTGAGACTACTGGACAAATTCACATGCGATCACACTAGTCCATGTTTTGGGACTGTGGGAGGAAACCGGAGTACCCAGAGGAAACCCATGCTGACACGGGGAGAACATGCAAATTCTGCACAGAAAATCCCCAGCCCGACCTGGGGATCGAACCCGGGACAGACTTCTTGCTGTGAGGCGACAGTGTTAACCACTCAGCCACCGTGCCGCCACCCGATAAACAATGATCATGGCTATAATGATGTGTGATGTATAAAACACATATAAAAAAATGAATATAAGCCTTGAGCGGTATCACTGTGGTGGTATCATATCCTGAGGATAGTTAAACTGCCACACTATGATATCAGCTAATGATCACATGATTAATAGATTCATTCACTTGCTTTACAGCTCAAGTAAAGCGGCACTACCACCTATAATAACTACAGAAAATATTAGGGCATTTCAGTTACCCCAAGAGAACATCCACAAGCTCGTTCAGTTACCTGAGTGTGCAGAGTTTTATAGTGATTAGCAGCGGAATCAAGCTTCTCCTTCACAGCAGCACAGGTTTTTGACGTGTCCACCTCCAGCGGTGACTCTGTGTCCCCAGACCCAGTATGGCCACAAGCCTTGGCTACATCCAGCACTTTCTGTCCTGAGATGGTGATGAAACGCAAGTCTCCCTTGTGAGAGATCACATCCTCACTGAAGCTCCTCTGTCTCTGAAACTTCTCCTGCAGAGTGTCTAAGTGGCCGGTAGGAGCACCCAGTTCGTCGAGCTGTTTCTGAGTCTCCTGCAGCCACACCTGAAATTCCTCACAATCACCATGGAACTTGTGCAGCTCCTCCTGGACACTCTGTACCTGCTTCATCTGCTGCTCGGCCTGGGTAAGGGAGGTCTCGTAGCGGCTTCGCAACTCCCGGATGTCATCCTGAAGCTTTAACTTTTCGGTTGGAGAGAGAACCTCAGTCTGCTTGTCCAGTAATGACTGAGCTGACTGGGTGGCAATGATCAGGTTCTGCTGCTGGGAAATGATCTCTTGATGGTGAGCCTGTAGAGAAATACATGAGTGAAGGGTAATAAGATATTACATTTATATTGTCAGGACAAAAAATATCAGGCAAATTGTCAGATCACAATTACACAAGTGTGAAAGGTGAGTGAAACTATTGGGTACATCCCATGCTGACCTTAACTCTCTCATACTGCTGGTTTATATCCAGTTCTTTACGTTCTTCACATTCACCTGACCACTCTGGACTGTTATCTGTGGTGTCCACTGTATTTCCATTTGAATCGTCTTCCATTTCAGCGAAACCTTTCTCTTTGCCCTTTACAGGCAAATTTCCATTTTCTTTGGTTTGGTCCTTTAGCAATCCTCCCATTTCTTTTTCTTTCCCAATGTTGGACACCCAGTCTAAAAGATCCTCGATTTTGTTTTTGGTCTGTTCAAGCTGTTCCACCGCTGCAACCTAAACACAAGTTCATCACTAATATCAGTTAATATCAGTATAAAATATACAGTCTAAAAAAGAGATAACATCAAAGATCAAGTGTAAATCATCTTAGACACCTTGTTCTCTTTTAACATGAACATTAATAAAAGAGGCAATACAAAAAGCCAAATAGTTTCCGAGTCATTGTAAAACTGCAGATTTAAGCTGCAGCTGTAAACCAAAAAAATTATTAATGTAAGAAATAATATAACCTTCTCAGTCTCTTTTTTAATAGCTGATGTCGCAACTTTCTCCAGATCTTTCCTGGTTTCCTCTGCTTTTTGGTTTAGCATATTAGCCTTGCTTGTAGATTCTTCTAACTTCATCTCAACAGCAGCGATCTGCTCTGGTGTCAGTTTGCCCCGATTCTCCTCCAGAAACGTTTTAGTACTGCTGATAACTTCATTTAAGGCACTTGCATTAGTCTGAATGTCTTTCAGCACAGCCTGATAGAGAAACGGTGAAACACAGCTTTACTGGTCAGCACATTAGAACGATTTGACCATGAGCATGAACATAAAATTAAACCCTTCTCTAACAGTCTGCACTTACTCCATGTGTGTGTGTGTGTGTGTGTGTGTGTGTGTGTGTGTGACTTCACTAAATGTGAAGAAAGGGTGGTGTTAGCCTAGTAGTTAAAGTACTGTACTAGTACTCAAAAGGCCCAACAGTGCCAGGGGGTCCAAGGTGGTTCAAGCCTTACCACTGCCAGGGTGTTACTGCAGGGCCCTCTAGCAAATGACTTGTATACTGTAACAATGCTGGAAGTCAGTGCTAAATGATGTAAATGTAAATCACAATACATCTGTCTGAAATATATAATATAACAATACAAATCTCTTTTAAATGACAGGAAGAAGCCTTTTAATAGCCAGAGCCAGAGCATCCAATAGAATACGTAGTAGTAGTAGTAGTAATAGTGTCTCTTTATTAGCATGAATACCTGGTGCTCGTATTGACATTGCTGAAGGTCTCCAACACTGTTTGTTGAGTTGACTTGCTGCTGGTGGCCGATGAGACGATTCTCAGTCTGAGTCAGATCATCACAAAGCTCCTGCAGTTTGGCTGCAAACTCTTTTTGCTTTTCATCAACAGCCTGGTACAAACAACAAGCTGTAATTAACACACTTCTTTTTTAATTGAAAACATTAGTTTAATAGAGAACACAACTGAGTATGCTGTAAACATGCCAAAAATATTAAAGAGTAGAAAAGCTTGCAAAATGAGAGAGACAAGAGAGGCAAGCTGACAATTTCTTGGACAGGTTAGTGCATTCCACAGAAAGATCTTGGGACTGAATGCTTAACTGTTTCTTGAAACCTGTAAAATGTGAACATGGTCAGAAAATTGAGAAAGAATTAAACCAATCTCTATTTCAGGTGTTAGTCCAGACATGCAAAAAATATTTTTCAGACTTTCTGTGTTCAACGATCAAAGATTTAGTGACCACAAAACCAATACAAAACAGCCACATATTTTACTGAACCCCACTAGGACTGGAGTCGTCCAGACCTGCTGCTGAATTTCATCTTCACACTTCTCCAAAGAGAGGTCCAACACAAGCCTTTGCTTCAGCACGTTGTCCATCAGTTCCTTAACGGCTTTTTGAGTAGTACTAAGTGATTTTAACAGCTGTCTATTCTGGGCTGGATTTAAAAACTGTGCATGTTCAGATAGAAAGTTCTGAACATTAAAAGCTGTGTCCTCTAGGTCCTGTCGACTTATAGAAAGGTTCTTCTCCAGGTCCTGAAAAACAGGCAATGTTTTAAAATGAAAATGCTTTCGAATTACACAGAGCTGTTAGGTGTATGAAATATGTTTTTTATGTTTACCAGTATTTAAAACTGTAATAGCAGCATGTGTCATGGTCACCTGGATGTAATAGTAAATTCATTTGACATTTCTGATTGGCACTGGTACTAAATGTAGTTACAATGAATTACTTCAGAGAATTAACAAGACATTGACAGTAGATCTAAATCAAACTTATTACCATGTTCGGTTGTCAGATGTTCTCTAAGGCCAGTTAAACTTTTTCTCAAAAAGAAATGTTTTTCTATCGACCATGCATAATCTAACAGTGTTGTACAGCGTTAAACTAAATAAATGTTTAGATAATGACTGAATTCTAGTACAGCATCATTATGCCTCAAATTTGTAAGGTGTGATGATTGTGTTTTAATTTAGCATGTACGTTACCCTACTGTATTTCTACTTTCTTTGATTGTATTAATAATACTGTGGATTCCACCACAAACAGTATGCAGTCATTACTAAAGTAAATTCTTATATTTTTTCTTACATTCTTAAATGTTGTCATAACAAAATCCTCTAAACATATGATCTAATGGTATCTTATCCCTGATGTTTAGACTAAGTATATTAAAAACTGCAGGTACTAAATATTTGTATTGAAAGAACAAAATAAGCTTAAACCAAGTGTTCGAAAGTGTGTAAGAAAGCTGCCTAGTGTGTCTTTAATACAACTTTATATGCACGATGGATAATATACATAATGTACAAAATGAGCATGAAGTTTCTGGTTTTACATCTAAAATTTGGCATCTAAAAACCCGAAGACGGTAATAATTATAAATCTTGTAATTTGTATACAACATCTTTGCTTAATGTCAATTAAAACATGAGTGCAGCAAGCAAGAATAAAATGCAAAAAAGCAATAAAAGAAAAAATCTATATATGTAATCCATACTTGTTTGTGAAACGTCTGGGCATTTATTAATAAATAATAAATAACTAAATGATTTTTCGGATCTTACTTATAGCACTAAAAGGCCAAAAACATATTTTTTAAAGCACAAAATATTGTACATATGCAAGCAGCATTAGTTTATTT
Source organism: Hoplisoma paleatum (assembly GCA_028565875.1). Classification (NCBI taxonomy): domain Eukaryota; kingdom Metazoa; phylum Chordata; class Actinopteri; order Siluriformes; family Callichthyidae; genus Hoplisoma; species Hoplisoma paleatum. The sequence continues at coordinate 6,392 of JAOTRQ010049393.1, forward strand.
AGTTTGTTATTTGCATAACAAAAATAGAACATTTAACAATAGGTATTTGTTGTTAGTCATAGATTTTAATATTTTTTGGCAATTATTATATTGATCTGTATATAAAATAATACCGTGCAATACTGATGTATACTACCAGTTTTAAATACATATTTTTGAAAAAAGTATATAATAAAAAAAATATATTGAAAATTGATTCTGTAAACAAAAACAAATCCCTGAAACTGATTTTATGCACAAGATGCTGTACCTGATTTTGCTGAATCTTGGATTTAATAGTTTCCAGATCATCATGGTTCTTCATGTCAAGCACAGAGAACATCTTGTACTGATCTTGAACACCTGATGACTGTTCATCAAGAGAGGTGAAAAGATCTTGGTAAGTGGACTCCAAATTGGCCTAAATAAACAACAGAGCATCATTACATTTTATCCTCTCCAATTCCAAGAAACCCTTTATTTTAAGTCCATTAATTACCTTAGCTGTACCAACAGCCAGGAGAACTGCATTACTCCGGTCGGCTGATAAATGCCAAACATCTGTGAATGACTTTTGTAAATCTACATAGACTGTGGCTAAATCTTGTTGGACCTGAACAGGGATATGTTCATCGGCAGACTTCAGAAGTGTTTCAGCTTCCTTCAGATCGGAAGTTAAAATGTCAGGAAAAGCAATAAGCTGTGCCTCCAGGGACTAGAAACAAACATTGTGAGACCGATCATTAGTCAATGTGAAAAGAGAAAAAGACCAAAACAACATTAGGTGATGGTGAGCGAAGAAGCATTTTACTGCTAAAAGAAACCTGAGCTTTTTCCAGCTGGTCGTGTAAACTATCGACGTCAGTCAATAAATAGTCCAGGTTCAACAACTCACTCTTCATATCGTCAAGAGCATCGTAATGGTCCTGAAGTTTACCGACACATTCCAAGTAATTCTGAGTAGAATAAATCTAGAAAATATGTCAGAAAAAATACATGATTTATGACTTTTTACTGCTGACATGCTTAAAAAACAACTGTATCAAAAGAGATGGTTTTTTTTCATATTCTGTTATTTTCCGATGAGGAAACCCTGCTTGTTGCATTTTGATTTGTTCAACTTTGACTTGCCTTCAAATACCCTTTGGTGTATTTCAGTGGCCAATATCATTATTTATATAAAATATTAATGTTTTTTAATGCTGAATGCCCTTACTGTTACAACCACTCACTGCAATTCACTGCATCCTAGTGATGAGGGTGGCGCTAAGCAGATGCTGGACACAGTAAAACTGTTAGTAATAAAGGGTTAGTGGGATTACAATCAGGTTAGAAATCTGAGATTATGATTTACAAATATGTGGGTACAGTTTTGCTAAACTCAATGAAAAAGAGAGCACATAGCATTAAGCTGTAGTAAGTAAGTAGTACTCACAATATTTTTTATTTATTTATTTTATATACTTTATTAATCCCCGAAGGGAAATTGCAGGTTTTCGCATATCCCAACTTTTGTCTGGAAGTTGGGGTCAGAGCGCAGGGTCAGCCAATGTACGGCGCCCCTGGAGCAGACAGGGTTAAGGGTCTTGCTCAAGGACCCAACAGTGTAGCAGAGCCTGGATTTGAACCCCCAACCTTTCGTTCACAGACCAACGCTCTACCCACTAGGCTACACCGTCCCTATTGCAGTACAGTACTACAGTAAATGTACAGTAGTAAGAAGGGTCATCAAAATCACTCCTATATGACCAAATTAAAGTGTGGGCCATAATTAATTGCAATTATCTATGGTTTTTTATAAGTTTAAGGGATTCATTCATTTTCATGATGGCTATATAGATTCTGAATAAATGTATAAACATATAAATATTTGAGATAAAATGTACATAATTATGATGGTAACTCACTCTGTGTCTGAGTGGGACTTTTTCTGTGGTTTCCAGACTTGTCTGGCATCGCTGTTGATCAAACGACATTGATAGAATCACATCATCCTTAGGGTTGGCACCAGCAGCAACTGTAGTGCCCATTCTTTCCATCAGTTCATCTCCAAGAGTAGCACTTTTCACCAGACTACTTAGAGTCCCTAAAACTTTGTTAAGCATTTCTGGATCTTTGTCAGAGATCCCCTGAATGATTTCCAAAAGCTGTGACTGCTTACTCCAAAGACATGGTCCCTGACCTTGAGCACTAGAATCCGATAGACACATTGCTTGATTTATGCCACATTCTTCTGAATCTAAATTTATTTCCTTAACACTTTTTATGTCCTGAAACAGATCTGGATTTCTAAATTCAACATGATTCTGGGCCACATCTGCTTTATTGGAATCACTTGGAGTTACTTCAAGCCTCTTATCAGGTTCAAAACAATGTTCTTTATGAGATTGTTGGATGTTGTCCCCTTCTTTACATATCTTAGCCTTACCCATGGAATTATCTGATAGATTTGCATGAACACACTTTGTTCGCTCATCCTCAAAGTAGGTTGGGTTTATGACTGCCACAGCTTCCCTAGATTTATCTTGTAGGTCTTTGGTAACATGTTCATTATCAGTGCTAAATACACCTAAATGTGGCAGCCCGGAATCCTTGAACTGATCTGAGGTTAGAAAGGCAGAGCTTTTCAGAGGCATTTCATCTTTCTCAAAAAATTGATGCAATCTATTAGGCTTATCGTGACATTCAAAATTACTGTCCATCACATCTGTCAGGGATTTCAAAGTTGAATCCGGTCTTGAAAGGCCTCCAGAGCAAACAAATTCACTGTCTGTCGTAGTAGCAGTATTAATAGACTGAGCCTCTATTGCTTCAACGATTTGTGTTTTCAATTCATTTACATCAGCACTATGAACAAAATTTCTCTGGCTTACAAACCCTTTAGGGCCACTAGAAAGATCAATCGTCTTCAATGGGACATTTTCAGTTGCTAATAAATCCACATTTGTTTGTTCAACAGGTTTTATTTCTGGTTGTTGTGACCATGTTGAAAATGAAGATAACATTTGGTCTGGCATTACTGTTTTGGTCTCATCTAATTTGAGATATATTGGATTTAAACTAAAACCATCACTTGTTGACATACCGGTTGCCATTTGGTGGAGTCTTTCAGCAGTAGGTGCAGAAGGTACATTAATATTACCTGTTATCAAATTACATTTTCTTTCTTGTGCTATAGATTCCAGAGTATTGGTCTCATCTGCTAAGCCTGTTGATAAATTAGTGTTTTCTTGTGTTATTAACTCCAGAGTACTAGCCATTTCTGCAGCATGAGTTGACATATTGGTGTTTTTGTCTGCGTTTGAGTGAAAACTTGTTGATGGGTCTGTGTTCTCGTATGCACTTGAATCCAGACCACTTGTCATTTTCAGTAAATTTTTCCATGTATTGTTGTGCTCATGTGTGCTGGAGTTCAAGTCAGAGGTCATTCCGGCTGAATTTGATAATAACTTGATGTTGTTTTGTGTTTCGGTTGAATTTGTTGTGTTCTGTGTGCTTAATAATTCCAAGGAACTGGTTATCTTTGTTAGTTCTGTTGAAAAGTCAAGCTTACTAATCATCTCTGTTTTATCATCATTTTTAATATTGTGGTACTTATTATTGAGAATTTTATTGGTGAATATATCCACTGTTCCTTCTTCCTCAGTACTTTCTACAGCTTCACTACTTTTACTTTTATAACAAAACTTCTCATCAGTGACTTCATCCTCTGGTCTTTCTACAGTTTTAGTACTCAGGCCTGTAGTACTAAACTCTTCATCAATGACTTCATCCTCTGGTCTTTCTACAGTTTTAGTACTCAGGCATGTAGTACTAAACTCTTCATCAGTGACTTCATCCTCTGGTCTTTCTACAGTTTCAGTATTCAGGCCTGTAGTACTAAACTCTTCATCAATGACTTCATCCTCTGGTCTTTCTACAGTTTCAGTATTCAGGCATGTAGTACTAAACTCTTCATCAGTGACTTCATCCTCTAGTCTTTCTACAGTTTCAGTACTCAGGCCTGTAGTACTAAAATCTTCATCAGTGACTTCCTCCTCTGGTCTTTCTACAGTTTCAGTACTCAGGCCTGTAGTACTAAACTCTTCATCAGTGACTTCCTCCTCTGGTCTTTCTACAGTTTCAGTACTCAGGCCTGTTGTACTAAACTCTTCATCAGTGACATCATCCCTTGGTCTTTCTATACTTTTGGTACTTAGGCATGTAGTACAAAACTCTTCATCAGTGACATCATCCTCTGGTCTTTTTACAGTTTCAGTACTAAGACCTGTTGTACTAACCTCTTTATCTTCTGGTCTTTCTACAGCTTCAGTACGCTGGCCTGTTGTGCAAAATTCTTCATCAGTGACTTCATCATCTGGTTGTTCAACAGTTTCAGTACTCGTGCATGTAGTACTAAACTCTTCATCAATGACATCATTCACTGATCTTTCTGCACGTTCAGTACTCAGGCCTATAGTGTTAAACTCTTTATCAGTGGCATCCCCTGGTCTTTCTACAGTTTCAGTACACAGACATGTAGTAATAAACTCTTCATCAGTGACTTCATCCTGTGGTCCTTCTACAGTTTTTGTAGTTAGGCATGTAGTACTAAACTCTTCATCAGTAAGATCATCTCCTGGTCGTTCTACAGTTTTAGTACTCTGGCATGTAGTACTAAACTCTTCATCAGTGACTTCATTCACTAATCTTTCTACAGTTTCAGTACTCAGGCCTGTAGTACTAAACTCTTCATCAGTGACATCATCCTCTAGTCGTTCTACGGTTTCAGTATTTAGGCATGTAGTATTAAACTCTTCATCTGTGACATCATCCTCTGGTCTTTCTGCAGCTTCAGTACTCAGGCCTGTTGTACTAAACTCTTCATCAGTGACATCATCCTCTGGTTGTTCAATAGTTTCAGTACTTTGGCATGTAATACTTAACTCTTTATCAGTGACATCGTCCCTAGGTCTGTTTACAGATTCAGTACTCAGGCATGTAGTACTAAACTCTTCATCAGTGAGATAATCTCCTGGTTGTTCAAATGTTTCAGTACTCTGGCATATAGTACTAAACTCTTCATCAATGACATCATCCTCTGGTTGTTCTACAGTTTCAGTATTTAGCCATGTAGTATTAAACTCTTCATCAATGACATTATTCACTGGTCTTTCTGCAGCTTCAATACTCAGGCCTGTTGTACTAAACTCTTTATCAGTGACATCATCCCCGGGTCTGTCTACAGATTCAGTACTCTGGCATATAGTATTAAACTCTTCATCAATGACATCATCCTCTGGTTGTTCTACAGTTTCAGTATTTAGCCGTGTAGTATTAAACTCTTCATCAATGACATTATCCACTGATCTTTCTGCAGCTTCAATACTCAGGCCTGTTGTACTAAACTCTTTATCAGTGACACCATCCTCTGGTCGTTTTTTATCTTCAGTACTCAGGCATTTAGTACTAAACTCTTTATCAGTGACATCATTCCCTGGTCTGTCTACAGATTCAGTACTCAGGCATGTAGTACTAAACTCTTCATCAGTGACATTATCTCCTGGTTGTTCAAATGTTTCTGTACTCTGGCATGTAGTGCTAAACTTTTCATCAGTGGCATCATCCTCTGGTCTTTTTACAATTTCAGTACTCAGGCATGTAGTACTAAACTCTTCATCAGTGACATCATCCCCTAGTCTTTCTACAGTTTTTGTAGTTAGACATGTAGTACTTAACTCTTCATCAGTAAGATCATCTCCTGATCGTTCTACAGTTTCAGTACTCTGGCATGTAGTGCTAAACTCTTCATCAGTGACTTCATTCACTGATCTTTCTGCAGGTTCAGGACTCAGGCCTGTTGTACTAAACACTTTATCAGTGACTTCATCCTCTGCTTCTTCTACAGTTCTGCTACTTAGGCATGTAGTACTAAACTCTTCACCAGTGACATCATCTTCTGGTTGTTCAAGTATTTCAGTACTCGGGCCTGTTGTACTAAATTCTTCATCCTCTGGTCTTTCTACAGTTACAGTCCTCAGGCCTGTTGTAGTAAACTCTTCATCAGTGACTTCATTCTCTGACCTGTCTACAGTTTTGCTACTCAGGTATGTAGTACTAAACTCTTCATCAATTAGATCATCATCTGGTCGTTCTACAGTTTCAGTACTCAGGCCTGTAGTATCAATGACAGCACCCCCTGGTCTTTCTACAGATTTAGTACTCAGGTATGTACTAAATTCTTCATCAGTGAAATCATCTCCAGGTTGTTCTACATTTTGATTACCCTGGCATGTAGTACTAATCTGTTCATCAGTGACATCACCCCCTGGTTGTTCAACAGTCTCAGTACTCTGGCATGTAGTGCTAAACTCTTCATCAAAGACACCATTCACTGATCTTTCTGCAGGTTCAGTACACAGACCTGTTGTACTAAACTCTTTATCAGTGACTTCATCCTTTAGTCTTTCTACAGTTTTGGTATTTAGGCATGTAGTACTAAACTCTTCACCAGTGACATCATCCCCTGATCTTTCTACAATTCCAGGACTCAGGCCTGCTGTACTAAACTCTTCATCGATGACTTCATTCTCTGGTATGTCTACAGCTTCAGTACTCAGGCATGTAGTACCTAAATCTTCATTGGTGACATCCTCCCCTGATCTTTCTACAGTTTCAGTACTCAGGCATATAGTACAGAACTCTCCATTAGTGGCATCAGCTCTGGTCACATCTTCTGTATAGTCATTAGATGCTGTGTTCATGAAGTCATGATTACCAGTTATTTGTGTAGAGTTTGGTAAATGGTTTGTTCTTTCCTCTGTAGTTTCCTGTGTACTTTCAGTGCTAGAAAATTGGATATTTAACTCTTTCTTAGACAAGCATGGTGAGTTCAAAGAAAAAGTAATTTGTCCCAGGGTTGATAATGGAAAGGTTGCTTCTTTAACTTTTTCCACCGTGGTTTCGACAGTTGAGCATCTGTCATAATTCCCCCCTTGAGTGACCTCATGAGCCGTTGCCTTTAAATGGAACATATTAAGATAGTCTGAGTTTGGTAATTCACACAAGCTTTCAACTGTTCTTCCTAAAGCATTTGTATCAGATGTGAAAGACGTATTATTAGTGATTTGACCATTATATCCTTTCTTTAAAGTGGAATCGTTTAAACTACATCCCTTTTCTGCTGTCAAAACAGAAATTTGGCTCTCAGGTATTTCTATTATAGTTTTACCTTCCAAGTTCATACTACAAGTGGTATCCAAGGGCATTAATATGTTCAGAGCGCTGGATGTGTTTGTTGAATAGAAGTCTCTCTCTGCTTTTTCTGATACAGGGTCAGTATGTGTGGAGGTTTCACTAAGCTTGTAATAAACATTACTACTATTATATAAGTCAAAAGTCATCTGAGGGTTATTTGTTATTAAAAGAGCATTGTCATTTGTACTTTCTGGAACAGTGTTATTAGTTTGGCTGTTCTCATTAACCTCACCACTACACATGGACTTGGATAATGAGTTCGAGCTTCTTGCCATTTGTGTAGAATCATCCATACTTTGACACTTTCCACCTAACCACCTTTCAATTTCCCTATCAAACACCTCATCGGTTATCTCCCAATGGCCTATTCTTGGGATGTCCCAACTACTGGTACTTTGAGTCAACACTGATGAGAAAGTTGATGGTTCTTTCATCAGAGGTGTGGTATCCTTTATTCCTTTCACAGCACTTGCAGTATTTCCATGTTTTGCATCCACCACATCTAAACTTTCAGTCACTTCTGTTGTACTTGGTGACAGATAAGTTACTTTCTCTATGCTATCTGTATTTTTAGCACCAGAGATCTCATTTTTATGAGTTTTATAATTGAATGATGGGACTAAACTATTATTTACATGAGCTGCACGTGTAATTAACTGTGATTGTAATTTCCTGTCATTATTTGGATGCTTGTCCCTTAAGTCTTCACAAGTCTTCTCATCATTAAGTATTTCTAATTCATGTGTGACATTCAGACTGCAGGTTGAGTCAGTTAAAATATAAAAATGTTCCTGTGGTTTTTCCAGTGCATGTTCAGTACATTTATCGATAAGCCCCACTGTGGTATTCTTGGTTTCATTTGTATACTCATTATCTGTTCTAATTTTAAACAGATCCAGATTGTTGGTCATTCCTGTTGGGTTGGTTAACAGTATGTTGCCATCTTCAGCTCTTTCATCTTTAGTTTCAGTACTTTCATCATTAATTTCAGGCAAAGTTTGTTCAAGTTTTCTATCAGTGATGTCAAGCATGAGAGCAGAATCTATTGTATCAAGTTTACCTTGAAATATATTTTTAATATTCCCATCTTCCCATCTGTCTTTGAAGTCGGCCTTGAAAACACTGAGAACATGTCTATTTGAAACAGTCTTGGTTTTCTCAGCTGGTTCCAGACTGTCCACAATACTGCCAATATCAGTCATCAGACCAATTTCCCAATCTTGGCAATCACTGACGCTTTTTCCAGATGGATCACAGAAACCAGCCAATAAATTCGGTTGTTCCTTGGTTTGTAAAACCATATGAGATGAAATGGGGGCCTGTGAGATAGCATTTTTAAGTACAGACATAGTAACTGCAGTGTTTCTAACAACATCTTTCAGTCCAAGATGTTTTCCAAAAACTTCTATGGTGGTCTCTTCATTGGTGAGCTCAAGAGCAGTATTACGATTGCATTGCTTTCCAGATGTTACATCTGAAATACCACCATCCTCTAACTGGGCCACAAAAAGATGGACAGCATTGTTTTTTTCAATCCTGTCATCCTGGTTACCTTCATTAAATTGATATTCTGGGTTTTTCTTTCCTTTTTCAGTGTACAATACAGAACAGACTGAGCTGAAAACATCTTCTTGTTCTTCTAAAGATTTATGATGGGCCATTTCTGAAAGCAGTTGTAATTCATTTGCAGTTTCACATGGATTTCTGTGTGAAAACAATATTCCGGTATCTTCTCCAAAAGCATCTGGATGAATGTCAGTGATTAAAGTTTTTTGTGAGCCATTCGAGAAGGAAGAGTTAAAGACTTTATATGACTCAGAAACATGATTATTACACCCTGTAGTCACATTCAGGGTGCATTCATCATATGCTTCTAAATCACTTTCCACTTGTGTTCCGGGTACAGTCTCCTCAATATGCAAAATTTCCAAACCTTCCATTTGTGTCCAGTTCACATCTTTAGGATCCACAGACAAACCAGTTCTAAAGCCATCTGTAGGATCTTCAATTTCATTGGCATTTTCTGAAGCATCATGCACCACCTTTGCCATTTTATTTATTTGTCTATCAAAAACTAAAACCCTTTTGAATGTTTTGGGGTCCATATAGCTGTTCATCATTAAAAAAGAAATGAACATTTTTTTGGCTTCAGCAGAAGATGGTGCACAGAGGCTGTTTTCATTCAACTTTAAATCTTTCCTGGCCCCCTCGATTTGCAGCTCATGCATAACAAGCCACGTTGAGAACCGGTTGTTAAGATCTTCAATATCAGGAAACATATCTGGTATATCTACCGTTTTTAATAGTTCCACTGTGCAAGCATCAATCAAACCGTTATGTGCAGCAAAGTCAACATCTACTACCTCAGAGCTGTCAGGGATATAAAATCCTGCAATTTTATGTCGGTTATACAGAAGTTTGCGGGCCACATTTTCACTCAAGATTTCATTATGTAGGGATTTCGAGACGGTCAGGATTTCCCCAGTCTGAGGCCAAAGTATGCCCATAAAACATTTTTGTCTCTCCAGGACTAACAGAGCACTTGTGAAAGTCATTAAATTACACTGGATAGCTTGATCAATTGTCAGCCTGGTGCCTGTTTGAGGGTTTACAATGCCACCATGTTTGGCCTGGTGACACAAAATTCCACTGGCGATATCTTGTACGATAAGACCTTCAGACAACACTTGCTCAACATCAAGTTTAGAGTTGGTTCTAGGGTCAGTTATGCCTCCAGCAAAGAGCTGAGCACTCAGCAATCGGTGCATGATCTCTTCGTTCTCATGCTTAGCACTAGGTAAGGAAATGTCTCCCCCAGATGTAACAAGGATGCCATCTTTTTTTGATTTCACAGGCAGCAAGCAAAGCCCTGTTTCCATATGCAAAATGCTCCTCTGAACAAGTTGGGTCAGTGATACATTTTCAGCCGTGTTGGGGTCAATCAGATCTTTCCAAGTGTTCTGTCTTTGCAGTATTTTAATATAGAGTGAGTGTGGAATCAGACCAATTTCGAAAGCCCTCTCCAGACTTAAAGTATTTCCAGTATGGGTCAACTGAAATCCACCGGTGGCTAGCTGGATCTCAGCAATCTTGACTGCTAGGCTCTCAGAAATGGCCCCATCTTTCAATGCAGCTACCACTGGCAAAGGTTCCAAGGCATAAAGAGCGGAATGAATGCACTTGTTGGCCTCATTCAAATATTGCAATTGACTATACATGGGCTCATCGACAAGGTTGTGCTTAAATGCATCCTCCAGGTCCAGACACATTTGGAATTCAGGTAGGATGAATGATGAAGTGATCAGCTGGGCCTCTAGTAGACTAAGCCCAGTTCTATGGTCAATTAGACCATTTTTCAGAGATCGACATATAGATAGGACTGCTCCGGTTTCCATATCAAGAATCCCCTCAATGATTTGGATCCCCTGCAACACAAGATACAAACATTAAATAATAAATACAAATACAAAATTAGCTTTTGTTCAAATTCTAATGTATTACTGACCTTCCCATCCCATCTGATAATGTGGTACACCTACCACCTTCATAATTTAATGGGTTTAAAAGCTTTGCTTTGTAAAGACCAATGAGTTTATTTTTACAAAATCTGACAAACTGGTAATGAAAATCACATCGGCTCTTATAAGAAGGCACTTTTTAGGCAATTGCTAGCTAACTCACTTAAAAGTGTTTTTTAAATTGTTGTCTACTTCAACTATAGTATGGAAGGACTTCTGTAAGTCGCTCAGGCATAAGAGAGCATCTAAGAATGTCTGCTAATATTTGAAAATGTAAATGAAGCAGTAACTGAAAAAGTCATATGGCACTTATAGCCATATTTCTGTCCTTTCAAAAACATATCACTTTGTTTTTGGACGCTTCTATTTAGATGCGATGTCAGAGTGAACAAAGGTCAAGTGATTATACCTCACAAATGATTAAATGTTTACAAATGATTCTAAACATGTACTCACCGGTTGAATAAGTCTATGGAGTGTGTTTGTTCACTGACAACAGTGCAATAATTTTCAGCGAGACGAGTGGATTTAAAAGCTGTCATGCATCTGTAACTAGAACGTCTAGCATCTTGCAACACAACAAACAATGTTAAAGACAAAACATGGAGAATTATTACAATGTGGTTGAAACCTGGTGCCTCCTTGGCTTTGCTGTGAAGTGAAAATAAGCCTGTGGATTTAAAAATCAACCCATGCTTTGTTTTGTTTACAGCATACTCAGTTTACCATACAACATTTTCTTTATTAGAAGTATAAACATGTGCATCCTGTATATCAGGCTGTTAGTACAAAAGTAGCTTTAATTCTTTTCCATAGTGCCATGCTCAGTCAGCCATTTAACGTTAGTACAGAATCTGTCATTATGTCACTGTAAAGAAGTCGTCATTGTTTTTTTGGCATAGCTGAATGAGAATGATTACCTGGTCTGTAAGAGAAGTCTGGTCTGTACACAGCTTAGAGAGCTCACTGTAAGCTTGGTGGAGAGTTTTTAGCTGTTCTTTTGCTTCATGCTTTTCCTCCTCAGTCATCCTAATCGGGAGGAAAAACACCATTAATAATACATGTTAGTAAAAATCATAAATGGTTCCATCACCTTGTATTTGCCAGATTAATATGTACAGAACACACCTGTCACTGTGCTTGGTTAACAGAAGTTGAGTACTTCTTAGTGCTTCTGCAACTTGTTCTTTTTTTGTCAAAACATCTTCAAGCGCAACCTGGAGTGGTTTAAAAAAAGTTTTGGTCACTCAGTATGTAGCATCAATTGTATTAAAAATCATATTAAACACTATTGTCACACCCAATCACTTGTTGAGCAATTTTTTTTTCTTTCTGTTTTTGTACTTAATATAATCTGACTAAGCACTCCTGACCCTAAAACACAGACAGCATTGTGAGACACGTTTGATGTACATACAATGTGCAGACATATTGTACAAATGCAGGCTTATCAGTTACGCTTTAACTGAATATAGAACACGTAGTGACCTTATCATACATGCTAGCACACTGCGTCCTGCCATCCCATTGGTTTGAAAAGCAAACCATTATAAGCCAACATCCTATTACAAGACTTTTCTCATTAGATAGTTCCCTATTTAGTCATCAAGACTTTGCCATTTTCAGATTTTCAAACACAGCCCATACACAACAATATTTCGTACCTAGTGCTCTTTATATTTTGTAATATCTACTTAACAATTTATCATACAAACAGTTTGACTTAAGAACAACACTGCATAGTCAATTCATAAGTTGACTTACAATACGATTTAAGGCAAGTAATTTGTTTTCCAATTTGAGAGTTATGATCCTTGCTTAAGAACCAAACAGTGTTAATTTTACAGTAATGGGAGTTTAAAGCATGGGACTTCTGATTATTATTCCAGTATGCTAACCATTTTGCTAACATCAGTTTAAGCATGATATGTTAAAAGTTAATAAACTAATAAAGGTGCATATGATCATTTTTGGTGATCCAGCCCAACAGATGTCATTTTCATCCTTTTTTGGAAGAAATTGAATGTTGAATATGAAATATCGAATGTGGCCTCGAATCTATTAACAGTAATAAAAAGAATTATAAATATTTATTATTTAGTTAAGCACTTGTACCCTGTTCTAAGCCCGACAGTGGCAAAATCAAGGTGGTGGCAACTTTCCAATAAGTGAACATTGACAGCTGATTTACACTTCTCCTTATATTTATAAATGTATGCCACAAATGTCTTCGAGTGTATAACTCTGTAAAGCACACCATATAGAAATGTCCTCGAATAGTGTACGTATACTGTGTATACGTTTCTCTGTTTTTCTCTGTTACTGTCTGTGAATTATATGTTTAATATATGTATATTGCTTAGAGGGACACAAACTGCCGGAAACAAATTCCTTGTGTGTGTAAACATACTTGACCAATAAACCTGATTCTGATTCTGATACAAGCCAACAAAAAAGCTGTTTTACATGAAAATCTTCGAAAAGTGTGACCGATAGGCAAAATAAAGGGCTCTTATATGTGTGACGATGTAAAAAATCGAATTGAAAAAATATACACGATATTGACAAAAGTATTCGTTCACCTGCCTTGACTCACATAGTCAAGTGACATGCCATTCTTAATCCATAGGGATCAATATAACTTTGTACCACCCGTTGCAGCTAGAACAGCTTCAACTCTTCTGGGAAGGCTGTCCACAAGGTCAGACAAGTACTGTTCTCCTGGCAACCACCGAACTCAGACTTGTACATCAGATTGCCAAAATGAGAAGTGGGATAAATCATTCCAGAGAACATACCTTCACTGCAAGTCCAGTGTTTGCTTGCTTTACACCACTGCATTTGACTGCTTGTATTGCCTTTGGTGATATATATATATACATGACCTGGATGAAGCTGCTTAAGCTTAAGGAAACCCTTTCATTAAGCTCTCTGCAAACCGTTCTTGAGCTAATCTAAAGACCACATGAAGTTTGGAGGTCTGCAGAAAGTTGTTGATCTCTTTGCACAGTGCACTTCAACATCCACTGACCCCAGTTTACGTGCCCTACCAGATGAAATGCTGTCATTCACAAACACTTAGATTTTCTTACAGTTGACAGTGGAATATTTAGGAGCGAGGAAATTTCACAACTGGATTTGTGGCACCGGTGGAATTCTATCAGTTCCGCACTGGAATTCACTGAGCTCCTGACAGTGACACATTCTTTCACACAAATTTGTAATAACAGTCTGCATGCCGAAGTGCTTCATTTTATATTGCTGTGGCCATGGAAGTGATTGGAACACCTAATTTAGACTGATTTGGAAAAGTGAGTAAATACTTTTGGCAATATATTATGTTTTTATTTAATCGTTTGTATTCTGCAGTTGATTATTTCTTTTTAGTCTTACAGTTTTGGGTCTTCACCGTATCATAAGTGGCAAACTGCACCTCATCCCAATTCAGTGAATGAATAAATGTTAATTGATTTTCCCATTTTTGTCTCGATTTAGATTATCCAACTTCACCCAGTTACCAATTTTACTCCCTACTTCCAAGGATAGTGAGAATGCCACACACTTCCTCCAACATGTGTGCAGTAGAAGTCAACTGCATTTTTATTGCTGGCACAAGGCTAGTTCATTTGCATATTCTCTTTGTGCATGGGGACTAGCATTTTAAATGCATTGCACAATGAATTTTTGAGTGAATTATAATTGATGCTAACTGATCGAGGCTGTCTTCGGGTTATGAAGACTATCTGTCTGGCTGAACTCTACTATGCTACTCTGTCAGCTCTACTATATTAGCATGCTTTACTGATATGAGCACCATAATTGAATACATTTGTTGATACTTGGTTTGTGTACTGAACCTGCCCACAGCAGAATGATCAACATGTTTTATTTTAGGCCAAATGTGTGTAAGGAGCAGGAGATGCATATGATGAGCATTCTGCAACCATGTGTTCAAGCATTTACACGAATGGTCAAGGTTTGGAGACAAGGCTGCTCTCCCCAGAAGTGGTGCATGGGCTATGAGAGGAGGTACAAAAACCCAAGCTTCTATACTAAAATTCTCTAACATTCTCTATGGCTGGTGGGTCTGTTAAACCACAAAGACAAAAAAGCAAAAATGTTAACATGCCAACATGGTATTGATAATTAGTAATAGTTTTGGTGTTGTTTTAGTCGATTAAGTTAAAGTTAAAAGTGAAAGAAAAGATAAATATTTATTCCACCAGACTTTGGTTTTAGAGAATTATTATTTCAACTTTTAAAGCAACATTTTTAGGAGTATATTGAATTTCTGAATATTCCACTAACAGTTTTAAACCAGTTTTAAGTCGGAACTACCTGCTTAAAAACTTGCTGTTGCCACTGGTCGGCTGGACGGAATCCTAGCCACTAGGATGCACAAACTAGTACTTTGTCATGATAGTTCCAAGACTGCATGAATAAAACGTTGTGTCAGGAAGAGTATCCAACATAAAAATCAATTCCAGTTTGATAATAATATGGCAACCTAATATGAGCAGCCAAACGATTTCTGTTAAATTATTTAGAAAAAGTAAGTTAAAGTAAGTTAAACTTATCTTAAGCTATTAAACACCCATTGTACCCTTAACTTCATTTACTAACAAGTCTATCTATCTATTTCACCCTTCAGTCGAATTCGACCCTGGATTACTCTGGACCGTTACCCAGAGTATTTCGGCAATAACATTTTACGGGGTAGGTTGCCATGTCTTTCCCCAACCCTGTATCTCTACAGGGATCTTGTGTGTGCCTACGGGACAATTTACACATTTCCGATCAACCTGGTGGGAGGAAACCGGAGTACCCGGAGGAAACCCACGCTGACACGGGGAGAACATGCAAACTCTGCACAGAAAGTCCCCAGCCCGACCCGGGGATCGAACCTGGGACTTCTTGCTGTGAGGCAAAAGTGCTAACCACTCAGCCACCGTGCCGCCCAGCAAGGCACTAAACCCTAACTCTTTAATATTTATTTGTATTAGAATTTATAAATAGGGCGTTTTCCGTACAATTTAAACATATGACAACAGTCAATTGTTAAATGAATGTTGTATATGAAACTATTATATGAATACAATTTTATAACTTAGTCATCTTACTTATACTTTTTCCCTGTGCGTTTCTCATTATTACACATGACTTATGGCGTTCATGATTTATGGGTTGGTATATCTGAATAAGGTAATAATTTTATTTCAATAACTTTTTTAGAGACATATTTTATTAAAATGTGGTGATGTATTCAATACTTATTACAATACCATTAAATTCAAATTTTAATATTTCATTGTAGAATCATTGTAATTTTGTGTTTGTATAGTTTATATAAGTCCTGTTTATTTAAAGTTTACTCCAGTCCAATGAAGAAGGATGTGTCCCTGCTGAGTCTGATTCCTATTAAAGTTTCTCTTGTATTTTTTGGACGTTTTTTCTTGTCACAGTCACCCTCGGCTGAACAGGTCTGGCAGTCCAAAACTCTGTAAACCTTCTTTGTGATAACATATATTGTTAAAAGTGCTATACAAATGGACTTGTCTTACTTTTACTTACTTTTTAATGGATGTGTACTCATTCATACAACTTTGGATTCATCAACTGTACTCAACAGTAACATTTAAGCTTTTTAAAGACACAATTGCACTCAACAGTTGATACTTTTAAATCAATTTATTATTTTACTGTCCTCAAATTTTCTAGAACAACAACAACAATTCAAACGTTTACCTTTTGTTTTTATTGGGTTCTTATATTCTAGTCTTAGTTTCACAGTTGATGTTGCACATTGACTTTTAGCACAATTCATTGTGTTGTGGATTTGCTTGATAACTGCTATTTGTACCCATCAATCCACATCCAATTATCACTTTAAACTACGGTCTGGGGAATCATGTTTGAGTTTGTTTGAGTCTTCTTAAGTTTTATTTTTTCTTGTTGCAATTTAGTTTGACTCTGCACAATTTTTGTTTCAATATGGACCCACAATTCATGAAAAGCTGCTATTACGGACAAGCTGTGATATGAAAGGAGCAATCTATCGATCTGTACAATTCTTAATACAACAATCGGGGACACATGAATTGAATAATATACAGTAACATTCTTTAAAAAAACATTCAGTGTGTGAGAAAAGTGGACAAGAGCGACTACTCCTTACAACCAAAATAACACGGGTGTCTTTTTGGGGATAGTTTCTAAATGTCAGTGTTTCTGCCAAAGCTCAGACATACATCATTGTAAACATCTTGAAGAAGTTACGTCTCCCTGAATTGACAAGATTTAGAAAAACTACATCCATAAAAGTGTTAAATGAAAAAGCTACATTTGTGATACCATATGGGCAGCAATGCAATAAACAACGGTAATAAATAGTTAAGCACATTTAAAAGCTTTTGAAAATAGATCTAATAGCAACATTATATGGTATAAGCTGGAGAACAAAGAAAACACCTGAAACTGTGATCCCACAGACAACACTACATCAAGAACCATCATTCATCTATTACTGATATAACCACTTGGACAAGGGATTAGTTTAGCAAACATCTGCCAAAGGCTACAATACAGAGTTACATTAACAAATGTCGTCTAAAAAAACATCCAGCCACGTCCAAAAACAGTATCATGCTCTCTTGGCTTGGAAGAATCTACGATGGATCACCACACAGTATATTGTTAAGTCTTTGAATTATTTTACTGCAAAGACAATTCCTGGAAAAGGACACATTTTGTTAAATAAAAAAACACATTGAAAGGCAAAAGTGTAAACAAATAACTTTTAACACTATGCTTAACATAGATAAATGTTAATATAACAATCGAGTTACACTGTTTCCCTGCCCATCTGTTGCCTATGCTTGCTTCAGCCACATTTAGTCCAGAATGCTTCATTACAGTGTGTGTGTGGGTGTAATGTGGCCAAATCTAGTTAATGAGAATATTATGGTTGTTCAGTTAGGCCATAGACTGATGTTAGGCTGGACTGGTGAAGTCTACTTGTTGTTTATTGATTTTAGGTCCTGCATACGTATGCGTAGTATAATATAGTGCACTTACTTCTTCTGCACAACTACATGGGAAGTGACACCCTTTTTGGGGAAAGTACTTTCAGTATTATTGTATTTGTCGGATGAACTAAAATATAGTGCTCGAAGTGCACAAGCGCATGATTTGGGACACAAATACAGTGTGTATCAAGTGAGTAAGTAAATAACTAAGTAAACATCTTGTTCATACAACAATGCACTGTCCAAAAATATAACTACTACAAACACCTGGTTCTAGTCTTGTCTTTTAATATTTTATATAGATTAGGAACGTTCAGATTACAGATATCTTTTTGCATTCATTATGTTATATTTTGTATTTATAGTAACTACATTAATTTATCGTATTGTTTTGAAATCTGTATTTTTTTGTTGCACTAGGATCCCGGAGGAACACAATGTGTAATAGTTGTTTCAATATGTAATTTGTATGTAGCTGATATGACAATAAAACCTCTCTGACTCTAAATCTAGGCCCAACCGAACACATTAGCACATTTACGTCCTTAAAATATAAGTGAAGTTTCCATATCCACCACTAGATGGCGACGTTGTTTTGTGAGAAAAAGCGGCTTCATTTGCTGTTTATCCCACTTGCTCTTTAAAGCTTAAATACTCGTATGTGTTAAAGTAAAATAAAATACAGTTTTCTGTAATATCAATAACTTAAAATTTACATTTACATTTAAGGATTCTTGCACTACTTCAAGATTCTGGCTTGGTCTCTAAGCATTATCAATTCTTGAATGTGAAATGAAACTGAATAACTGTGTTAATACATTAATAAGTAAATAAAATACTGTATATCAATAGAATTTTATATCAGTCATGGTTTCAGTGACTCAAACATAACTGACAAAAGTAATTTGGTTTAGATATTTTAATCCCTAAATATGAACTATTCATTTTAATGAGTGGGATTGTCTGTTTGATAAAACATTTAAATATTAAACTTAATTCATTAATCACAACCTACAATGATAACATTTTAAAATAAGGGTACATGAATCAGGTTATATGTATATATTCTATCTATCTATTTTACCCTTCAGTCGACTTCGACCCTGGGTTACTCTGTTACTCCGAGTATCTCAGCAATTACATTTTACGGGGTAGGTTGCCAGGTCTTTTCCCAACCCTGTATCTTTTCAGGGATCTTGTGTGTGACTACTGGACAATTTACACATTTCCGATCAACCTAGTGCATGTTTTTGGATTATGGGAGGAAACCGGAGTACACCCACGCTGACACGGGGAGAACATCCAAACTCTGCACAGAAAGTCCCCAGCCCGACCCGGGGATCGAACGGGGACTTCTTGCTGTGAGGCGACAGTGCTGAACCACTCAGCCAGCGTGCCGCCGCTGAACACATATGGAAATATAGTAATACTTGTTATTTTAAAGAACTTACAGATCTATCCTCTATCAGGCAAGTCTGTTGGATAATCCTGCTGTATAATGTCCAGAATTTTTAATGCAATCTGCTGTACTTTGGTGAAACCAAAACCAACTGTTTGGTGAAACCTCTACTAACATAGTGAGTGAGGCTATGGTGGGGGGTTGCCAGGTGATAGATATATTGCCTGGAAAAAAATAATGCAAATTATTTTTATTATGCAATACAATATGCAAATTATTGATTCAAGATGTAACAAAATCACGGAAGTCAAAACAGCTCATTTTTCCTGACACCAAACTATTTTTAATTACTTACAGAAAATGGCTGGATGGCTTAGATTCAAACTTGGAGTGTTTATAGAAGCAGTATGTCCCTGCATAAAAATACAAACAAAACATGCAAACAGTGATTTTCTATAATATGTTAGCTTGTGGTAAAGCCCAGGGTTCTTATACTGAGCCTGCACAGGTTTCAAATGTTTATCGATATAAAAAGCTGGGCCAAAACAGGGTTTAGTGTAGCAAAGGAGGTACCAGAAATCTTTAAATGCCTCTTAATTATTAATGCTCATAAGTCCTTTACACTAATGAAATTACTCGCCTATCAACTCCATTATTTAAATGCTTAAAAACACTGCATTTGTAAACTAAACAAAACTCACAGATCAAACTGATGTTAAGTTTCAAGGTACCACTGCACATGTACTTACATTTTTTATACATTGCATGATAGTTTTAACATTAAATGCTGTCCAAAAGGTTATAGAACTTTTGTTTTGAGTTTTGCAGGTGCATTTTACATATTATTCTGGTTATTCCTGTGCAGGTTGATTGACATTGTATGGAAAGACACCCTTTTTTAAAGAGGGTGGACTCTCTTTGTGTGTGTGTGTGTGTGTGTGTGTGTGTGTGTGTGTGTGTGTGTGTGTGTGTGTGTGTGTGTGTGTGTG
>JAOTRQ010049404.1:0-15608 GCA_028565875.1 Hoplisoma paleatum
AGCAGAGCCTGGATTTGAACCCCCAACCTTTGGGTTCCCAGCCCAACGCTCTACCCACTAGGCTACACTGTCCCTTAACCATTGTGTCGAACACGAGTGTGCACACATAAGGGGGGGGGCAAATATCATTAAAAAATTAAAATAAGACGATTAATCTTCTTCCAGCCTTTTGGTGATGACCCCCAGTCAGCATGGTGTGAGTTCTGTGGTAAACAGCTGAAGCATCCACTGTACTTGGATCACACACAGGACCCAGAGGTTAGTATAAGTATATAAAACAGCAGGGTGGGGGCAATTCATTTCTAAAGGGGGCTACATGAAAAATCTGAACTGTGTTGGTGAACAGAAACAAAGAGAACCTGAAATAAATTTAGCTTGATATTTATTTTCTCTATTTATGGATGAATGGAAAATATAAAATCATACATCTGCTCTTTAATCTGTAGGAATTCTGCTGCAGTCGCTATAGGGAACTGTTTCTGAAGGTACTCGAGGAAAGCCGATTGCTGCAGGAACTCTCAGCCGGATTTTCACAAAGCGCCTGCTCAGACTCCGAAGATCAGCAGGAGTTTGGTAGTGCACACTGGTTAAAAGAGGAACTCAGGTCAGTCAGATGATCAGATTAAGAATTTTTTTTTTTTAAATTGACACTTTGCTTGTCTGTTTTTCTCTCTCTCCCCTGGTATCATGTTCTTATTATTGTAAATAAGATTGCAACAGATGGAAATGGAGAAATTCCTCATGGAGGCTGCAGCCAAACCGTCTTCAGGTCACGGTGAGTATTTACGCTTTTGTGGTCTGAGGTTTGTATTAGTTGTTTTCGGATTGTGGAGTCCGTCTGTGGGGTTTTAGTGACAATTTATGAGGTCAGCTGTGGTACGATCGCAAAAATTCTAATTTACATCTTTATCTCTCAGTTGTTTTCACCATGTTGGAATCATGTCATTCTTATTCTTATTATCTGAAATTTGACTTTTTAAGGACGGGGCCTAAAACACACACAGATGGAAGAACATAGATCATTGCAAGAGTTGTTCATTTCATCTTGGAAATCGTGTGAAACCCTTTGTTCACAGGTTCACTCTACACCATCAACTTCAAACTCTCATCTTGTGCACTTTTGGAGAATCACGACATTAAAGACGAAACCTGTAAGAAAGAAGAACATTCTGGATCGCGTGAGCACAGCTGTACGGATCCATCTGGACCTGCTTGGTTCGGTCTATGCCATCACCAGGTAAACAAGCAACGTTCTTAATTGCAGTCGTTTTTTAAATTAGTTTCAGGCTCCGTAAAACAGTCACAGTCTTTTGTATTGTAGGAAAACGCAACTTTCATAGAGAAGTTTTATTCAACTGGAAATAAATTCCTCACAGCGTTTCCAGATGGTTCTGCCCAGGTCTTGTATCCTTCTATTTGGAATCAATGGCACATCTAACAAGCTCCCGCTCAGGTGTCCACGTATAGAATGACTTCTTCCATTCATCCATGACATAAAGACATGACGCTAAAAGCATTAAAAGACAATACGTTGTGAAAGTTTTTCCTTTATCGTTGGTTGATGTAGCTATCCCTCAGGAAACCTGGCCATCATCGTTCTTATCGACGACACTGAGGCGGTCTGTATCGTTTATGATGATGACGTTTTGCCCAACTGTCCAATCAGAGCCTTGTTCAGCTCACAAGGCAGAGTTACCTGTTACCACCACAGTGGGAGTATTTGGTAAGGCCAAGGGGTCAGCTTTCTTTGTTTCTCCAATTTATTCTTATTCAACATTAATTTTAATATATATATATATAAATATATATATATATTTTACTATACAATTGTTGTTCCATATTTAGAACATTTGCTGATTGCAACTGGCAATAAAACATCTAAAATGAAATAATACAGTATGTGTTAAGCAACGTACCAAATAATACAAATAAAATATAAGAATATATTATATACACACTTATAATAAATTAATTCAGTGGACACAATGGTGTTAAAGTTTAGACGTCTGTATGTATGTATCCAGTGTATACGAATTATTTTTATACATCGATCATTTCGTGTAGGTTGAGCATGGATAAATGGGGTGGACAATGCCTGAATGATAACGGAGCCCGAACCAGAAAGTGGAGCTGGACAGACCACAGCAACAATCCGATCACCATGAGGCCCGTCTGTCTGTCTCTCAATAAGAACATCGGGGTCCGAGTTCTGAGCCGCGATAGTGTTTTTGTGTGCTTCCTGGCCTCGGGGCAGCAGACTCGCTTCAGTGTCGGTAGCCGGTCCAAGGTAACACCGGATTTTAAATGCTACGTCCATGAATTGACTTTTAAGGAGGTGAAACTTTTGTGTTTTTCTGTCCATGCACAGACCGTCGACTCCAGCCTCCACTGCCCCAGACCGGCCGTTCATAAAGATGAGCTGATGGTACAGGTGTGCCAGTTTTGCGTCCGGCTGGCACTGGTACGTTCGCGCTGGTGCCTGCGTTTGCGCTTCGACCCTGCCAGCAGACGGCCTCGGGTCCCTCAGTTCCTTCTCTCTGTAAGGCAGAGACTTCTCCGACTAAGCTCCAGCATTCAGATGGACGATAAGGACAAAGTTTTTATTCAGAACTGCCTGGAAGTCAATTAAGATCTGAAATCTGTTACGTCTTTGCTGCGATTGTGGCTTCTGGTTCAACATTTCTCTTGGTGAATAATTGCCATCTTGCCAGAGACCACTGAAATCATCTCAATAAACATTTGAGAAGAATAAAACCAAGCTTGATAAATAAATGTGTAGTTCAACTATCATTCAACAGGTGCTCTGCACCTTTGGGAAATCCTTCAAGACCTTTGGAGAACCGTTTCAGGCTCCACATGAAGATGACTGAGCGAACACCAATGTGCAAAGCGGTCTTCAAGTTCCACACGTTCTTTAATCTACATTGTAAAACATAAAATAAGAAAGTCTAGAAAAAACAATGTAGATGTATTAACAGAGATCCTCCTGTCACCATACATCAGAACGTGTTTTAAACACAATGAGCCAAATGTTTGTTAAATATTTATTTCAGTAAATAGTGCACAATTATAAAATAAATGACACGTGTTAAAACGACGGGGGATTATAGCAGCGGCGGCGAGTGAACAGGGCATCCAGTCTGCACCAGTATGTCTACTTTCTGCGCAAACCTTCATTAATGTCATCCACAGCCGGAAAAAAATCATCACGCTGGTCCAACACGACTGCTTAATGATAGAAATATTTTTAAACTCATCCCGTAATAATAACTCCCAAAGAATGACAGTGGCTGGCTACAATAAATGTTAAAATCTGTATTAAATCTGATAGAAAGTAATTCTAGCAGGACGTGTCTGTCCTGTGTCTGCGTGGGTTTCCTCCGGGTGCTCCGGTTTCCATCTGGACCTGGTGAATCTGAAGCGTAAATTCATCATGAATGTTGTTTGTTTGGTTACTCATTAAACAAATTAACTTTTATCAGACATGTTCTAGTGTGCATCCTGGACAGTGGAAAGTGGAAAGGTTTTGGCAACTCCTGGTTAAGAATGAAATCGAGGATGTTTGTTCATGGGCGCATTCATGTTCATTTCATTCTCCAGGATCTGCATCAGTTGCTCGATGGAAGGCACCTGGCCCGACTCCAGCTTGGACCACACTGGAACATCTAAAGCAAATCACAACCATCAATGGTTACCGATATGACCCGAAAGCTGCTTACTAGGGTGCTTAAAATCTTACAATAGGCAATACAAACATATCTGAGATTAAAAGGTACAGTCTCAATTCTAATCTCAGGCAAAATCTGGCTCATGTTGGGGTCTACTCAGCCAACAGTAAAGGGAATTGTATTTATCAAAACCGAAAAAAGCCTCTACCATTTAGAATGAAACCCTCCACCACCGCCTGACTGGACATCATCTAGCTGGTCCAGTCAGCAGTTCATACAGTACCGAATCTGCTGGCTAGGATGACCAAATTATGTCACTATTATGTATGTACATAAATAAATAAATGAATAATATTTACCATTTAATGTTATTTCAAATGCCCCTGTAGACATGCACTGATTTTCCATCATATTGCTGAAGAAGAAGACCATCATGCAGGCGTAGATCTGCAACACAAATCACCAGAAGCTCGAGTCACTGATACACTTTCGAAGATGGAATGTTTACCACCGATGGTTCTGGAACTGTATTTCTGAAGGACCGGCTGGCGTACAGGAAGGGGTGAACAGTGTAAAAAAAAAAAACTTAACGACTTGGGATTAACGGCTTGAGGATTTCAAGTCCCGATATAATTAACGAACACATTAGAAACATATCACCTTGGAGACATGATGAGGCTGCGCTGTGAGAAACACTGCAACACGTTGCAGCACCCAGGGCTACGCAATCTCCCATCTGTTGTTCATTGTGTAACAGGGACAATTGTGTAGCCTACATAATGATCAAGATATGTATGAAGATCTGTCCATTCGCTTGGATCGAGCATTAAAATACAAAATCAGAGAAATCCTGAGAAATACAGGAGACACTCGGGATGTAAAAATTCCCACTATGTGTTCAACATAATAATACATTGAACAGTGATTACATTGATCTATTTAAGTCTCTAAAATAGTGTATTTGTGATATTGTTTATTTGTCTATAGTGGAAGGAAACGAATTCAATTAAAATCTAATTTGGCAATCTGGTGAATAGCGGCAGCGCCCTCTGCTGTTTGAAGTGAATATCAATCACAGGAATACCGATTTGAATTGTGCCCATGCTGAGTTGCAAAAGGTTTTGAGCCCTGATCTAGTCCATAATCCAAACACTCACCTTGTTCTCTTGACTCCAAATCCAAAAACCTGGCGGTTGCATGCCAATAAGTGCAAATGGGTTTTTTCCCACGATGACCACCCCGATCAGCAGAAGTTTAAAAATGGAAAGAAATTGAGCGATATACCTTTACAAACACAGAGGGAGAAAAAGAACATGAATGTGCAAACCAAAAAATATCACATACTGGTACTTTGTAGAACAAAAATGCTGTTTATCATTAACGGCAGAAGAGACGTAAGTGGATGCCTTGTATTTGTATTTTATATGACACTCGTGGTCTGGTTGTTCGAGAACTGGGCTTATTATCCGGTAAGGTAGGTTGCTGGTTCGATTCCGAGAGTCATGACCGACAAGTTTATTACAATATTTAGCTAATAGTCAATAATAATTTTAAAGTTCCGGAAAAAATAATGTGTCAAATTACTCCAATACAACCTCTAAAGCAAATATGTTTGGACACAATAAACATGCTATTAAAAAACAAGAAGACCCAGATAGAAAATGAGGGTATTATTAAGAAACAATATCCAAATGGGTAATGAAACCTGGCATTGGCTTTTAAACAATTTGGGAGGAAGAAAAAACCCAATAATCTGATTACTACACTAGTCTACTCTGTACTACGCTGTGGGTTGACTAGACACTGGGAACTTCTCAGTACGTGCACAATGTGTCCCTTTAATAAATGACTC
This sequence comes from Hoplisoma paleatum, assembly GCA_028565875.1. NCBI lineage: Eukaryota > Metazoa > Chordata > Actinopteri > Siluriformes > Callichthyidae > Hoplisoma > Hoplisoma paleatum. The sequence continues at coordinate 5,521 of JAOTRQ010049404.1, forward strand.
CTAATTCTTTGTGCCCCACAGAAGTTTGGAGGCTGAACACGATTCACATTCCACAGACTGTGAATGGGTGTGACAGGAATCACGGTCGTGGGTCTGTGCGGTCGGTACAAATGTGCAATCCCACCGAGCCCATGAATGTCCATGCTAATGCGTAGATGCCGAGACAGGAAGCACAGTGAGTGTTGAGCAAGTGGATGGGACGGTCGATGCAAACAAAGCAAATGCAAATAAGAAGCAAAGCGATGTGGCGACTGTTAATGAGGTTCTGGACCCCGGGACAAAGTGGATGAAAACGAAGAGAAGAACAGAGGCTGATTATGGTCATACCAAAATAACACAGACTGAAAACAGCAAGGATAAAGAGGCCTGTGTGAACTTTTATTCCCTAGACACAATTAAATGTGTCAGCTGAGTACACGGCTGGACCGGATGAAGATTTTCTACCTGTAGATGGGCAGAGGAAGGTAGTTCTCAGCCTCGATACGGATGTCTGGGTACCGCTGGGACAAGACCTGCGAGTACTCCTCAAACACCCGCTTGTATCCTCAGGAGACGCTGGAAAAAATAAAGCAAAATGCAAATCGTGAATAAACACCAGGATGCCCTTCCTGACATAACGTCAGCCTATTTATCCAGGCCTGGGACTGGAACTCCAATATAGTGGCTAGATATCTACAGGACAGTTCAACGTCTCCTGTTAACTTGGTGGCATGTCTTTTGACTGTGGGAGGAAACACGGATGAAACCCACACAGACAGACGCAAGGAGAACATGCAAAATCCTCACAAAAGGACCCAATCCCTGGAGGATCTAATCTTACTGGGAGGTGACAGTGATACCCACTAAGCCACAGTGGCGCCCTGTAAACATGTTATAATTACTTGTTTGTTACTGTATGTAAAAATACACACATGTTAAACGTTTTATATTCGAGGTGAATAAAAAAAACACAATAAACACTTTTTCTTTTAACAAATTCGATCAAGTTGCGTTCTTACCAAATGTGGAATTTTAGGAGCGGACCGGTTGATAAATGCATTTTGGCTTTCCGGACGCCGTTGTTTTGAGCAGAAGCTCGATTTAACGTGTAAAAAAATAATAAAGATAACAGTAAAAAGACCGAGAGAAATAAAAATCGCATCCTCGCAGCTCATCCAGCGACTGATGATCAGATTAAACGGCTCGTCACGGAGAGATAAAAACGCCATCTGATTGGTTCAGACTGCTCACGTGACTCTGTGGAACGGGTGAGAGAGGAGAGAATGAATAACAATAAAACAACCGACGTTCATTTGTGGGGATTTTAACGTCATGTTTTATTAATAAGTTACAGTTATCAATACAGACAGTGTATCATCACTAATTTTAAATCAGAACAAGCAGTTTAATTCTGCTGCGTGCTTTTTACACCAATTGAGGAAACCGTAGCACCTGGAGGAAACCCAGCAGGATGCGGAAGAGAACATGCAAAATCCAAAACCCAACGGACCCATTGTCATTTTGGGGCCAATGCACTAGTTCATCACCATCTTAGTGACTACGTATCTATAGGGCAACTAAGACCATGCAAGGAAACCGGAGCACCCGGTGGAAACTTGACCGGCACTGGGAGAACATGCTAACTAATAATGACTTGGTTTGTTTATTAGGATGTAAACCAAACGCTTTACATTTTGGTTTCATGACATTTACACAATTCTTTTTTATTTATTACACAAGTTTATAATGGACACAGTCTTAACTGGCATGTTTTGGGACTGTGGGAGGAAACAAAAGGGAAGCCAAAATCGGAGAACGTGCAAACTCTATACTTAAAGCAGGATCGAACCCAGGACGTTCTTGCTGTCACCATGGGAACTAACAGTGACATAGTAATCAGTTGTTAAAACGTGTTAAAATGGATTTATCGACGTGTTTAGAATGAGTACATTAATAGAGATTAAAGATTTTAAAATCTCTGTTAACATTCTAAATCTTCGCTTTCAAATGAGAAAGGAACAGCAGAGACTCACAAGCTTATTAAATACCGCGTTTCTGTTCCTCGTCATAAACTGGCCGAATACCAAACGCTTTCTATCTGGCTACAAAAGTGCCCTTCGCTAAACTGGTTCTACACTATCGCGTAGTGCCCTCGCACACTGATTAATGAGCTGTTTGGGACGCGGCCCGTTGTCCTCCGCTTGTCCGGAAGAGGCGGAGCTATGCTTGTGAATACGTAGCCATAAAGCGAGATAAGTTTCTTCCCTGCTCGTGCTGAGGTGCCCGCGAGTTCGGCTGAGCGCCATTCCGAGTCCGAAGCGAATCTGACACCGAGCGGCGTCGAGATGGTGGCGAAACAGAGAATCCGCATGGCGAACGAGAAGCACAGCAAGAACATCACACAGAGAGGAAACGTCAAGTCCTCGGTAAGGCCTGTCTCCATGGAGATGTGCGCGCGTGCGCGCGTGCGTATGTGTGCGTGTGTGTGCGTGTGTGACGTGTCAGATCAAGCTCACTTCCTTCTTCCCTCGATAAAACAAAAACAAACAAAGATTTTAATACAGTTTTGATTTCCTTTAGCCGTATGAATGTGTTTAACGCCATCACTGTAGATTCCGGGATTTGTTGACATCCAATTTGACAATTGCTGTAATTTGACCAGATTTGACATTTTTAAATATATAATAGTAAACACTGTGATGTGTGTTTAGCTTGGCAATTTTTTTATATAGTTTATATATATATAAGTATATGTGTAGTTTACATCCTGGAATGATTTAACACTGTTTGGTTAAACTTTGGTTTACTTCAGAATAAATGTAAGAAAAAAAATATTAAATATGTACAAGAGGTAGAAAATATTCTTCCTAATTATTATTATTATTGCACACCTGGCACACATAACTGAAGTTTTAACATAACAGTTTTGAGACATATTCCCTATCTGCTCCCCGAGTGCCGTGGCTAGAGCTGCCGAATGTAAGATTGAATGCATTTGAGCTCGAAACACATCCCAACATTGCTGGAATCGACGTCTTGCCGTGTGTTTGATCTGGTATCAGTTTCATTATTGTGTCTTTACTTATAAATGCAATCTTGGTTTCTACAGAAAAATAATGCGGATGACAAAGTGGCAGTGGGACCGTGGCTCCTGGCACTCTTTGTTTTTGTTGTTTGTGGCTCTGGTAAGTAAAAAAAGAATTAAATGATGTTAAATTGATTTCCGATATGTTATAAGTGTATATCGGTTGCTGTTGTGTGAATTGGTGAATTGGACGATGTGAATAGATGGTGGACAGGTCATATCCCTTCAACACAGTTAAAGTTGCGGTGGACAGAAACATCATCCTTGATTTTTTTATTTTATTTACAAAGCATTCTTGTAAATCATTGCAGAAGATAGTAAACCCATGTTCAAATTCTGCCATGCTTCTGCCCTTGCATTCAAGTGAAGGTCATGATAAAAATGCTTTTATAATCAAGGTTGGTCTGATAGCGAGATATTTTTGAACAGCACCATAACACATGCAGGTGTTCCTGCTCTCACACCGCTGTCATCGTTTATTCTATACTAGCAAGATTCCAGAATTGCCTTTTTTTTTTTTTTTAAATTATAGCTCGAACCGTCTTCTTACAGGTCCCACTGAAAGCCTCCGCTGTGTAACATCATGTTTATTAGGATCTTAAAGTTTTACACTTTACGCTCATGTCAGAAAACGGGACATTCTTGCTGTGAGGTGTGTTTAACAATTTAATAGGATCAAGTCTGAATCTGACTGGACTAGTCATTCTGCCGAGACTAGAGACTCACTGCTGATGCCACGTATATGTCTATATGTGATCGCAAGGTTGCTGGTTTGATTCTATATGTGATCGCAAGGTTGCCGGTTTGATTCGGAGAGTCAACAAGTCACGACTGTAGTGCCTTTTAGTGAGGCATCAACCTCCTAACTGTTCACCAGGAACCATGGCAAGGGCGTCTCACAACACTGCTTGGTCACTAGTGTGTGTAAATGTTTGTGTGGCACAGACTGCACAGTGTCTGCACAGATTGGGTCAAATGGTGAGGTAATATTAAGAAGCACAGTAATGAAAAAGAGTATTCCAAATCTGATCCACACTGTGTCTACTTGCAAGAATGAATGCCCACTGTCTTTCTGGGTAAACCTGCCCAGACCAAGATATCTGACATTTTGGCGTATGTTTTTTAATCTATGTTCTGTTTGTTTGCTCTGGGTTTTATTGCCCTAGTACTTTGGCAGATCGTTATCTGATCTCTGCCGAGTAGTGAAACAAACAAGCTCTCGGTTCCTGTTTTACAGCTGTTTTTTGGACTTAATCAAAATTAGACACATATAGAATTAAAGACAAATAAGATTCTAGGCCAATTCCAACTCTGCTGTGAATATTCGAATTCTGACTCTATATTCCTTTTTTATTTGATATCCCTGAAAATAGTAATTTATAATGAAGCATTATTATTTTATAGTGTTCACACATTAGTGTTTACACAGGAAAACATGGTTTAAAAGTTCTCGCCGGTTTACATTGTCCGACTCTGTCTATTTTCTGTTTTTCTGCAGCCATTTTCCAGATTATCCAGAGCATCAGGATGGGAATGTAAGAGGGACGAATCCACCTTCCAACCTTTACTCTCCATTCCATATCCCATGTCTTACTCCTGACTTTGCGATGGAGGGATTTTTCTCGGCACCTTCTGCCACATCCAGTTAACTGAATGAATTGATGAATTGTGTCCTTTCTCTCACAGACGCCTCAACACGTGATTCTTTTTCCTGTGCCTTTTTTTTCAATGAGGAAAAATCATGCATTGTTTTGTAAAAAGGAGCAACATGTTAAAATGCTGTAAGGTGTTCCATTACGTCGTAATTTCACGTACATTCCTGTAAATTTAAAAGAAATCCGTTGAAACGTTTTTCTTTGAATGAAAGGGTTTGCAATGTTGTAATGTTTAACCGACCAAATAGTGGGGCACTTTGGACATGTTGAAAAAGAAATAAAATGCTGAAATCAATTCACTGGAAACGTGAACTCCTCTGATAGTATCTGGAAGCTATACTTTCTTCGACCACTAATTTTTCTTTACATTGTTTTGTGATTTGTTTTCGCTTCTGACAGTATTTCTGATCACCGCCTTTGTGTATTCAGATTCTTACCAGCTGCAGTGTTTGGCTAACTTTGGGGATCGTCTTATTTACAGTTCTCAGGCACATTTCGCTGTCTATAAAGCTATAGAGGGCCTAGATTGATGCTTCTCATGGGGCCTGGGGTCAATTGAAAATAAAATGTCATCCTGTTCATGTGTTCGAATTGATTTTTAAAAAAAAATTATTTCTGATATATTGTTAAGTGTTTATGATTCCATCGATGCCGGTTCTAACTCGCCGATACTGAAATATTAAGTCTGAATATTGTGTACTTTTGAGTCCATATGGTATGCCAATCAATGTAACAACCCCGAACTAGCACATGTTGTGTAATAGCCGTCTTCAGCTAAACTTTTGTCAGTCATCTGTGATCTGGACACGAAGTACGGGACAGTTTGACCATACAGGTTGGCTTAGTGTGTTTGTGTTCATCTGACCGCAAAACACACACTCACCTTTGTTGGCACCTCGCTGTGTACAGATTCCACGATGGTAGGGTTTACATATCTAATCATTGGCTAAAATTACAGATACCAAGCAAGTTCATGGTCTATACATATTTGCTTAACATAGTGCACATCAAACTTTAATTCATTTTTGTTAAATTTGTTCACTAAAATAAATGTCATCTACAATATTCACCCCGATATTATCACAACAATCCAGTTTCCATGCTTTTACAGGTTTTAATGCTCTAAACAATCTAATGATGGACCATTAGTATTAAAGCATTTATTTATTCAAGTTAAGTTGAATTATCCAGTAGAACGGTGCAGGAGAAGGTCAAGATGTTAAAGACTGCGGTTGTTTAGAAGACCACATGTTTTTGGACCTGGGGAGATGGATGTCCACGTGTTCAGTACTTTCTGAGTATGTTATAAAGACAGACCACAACACAAAGATCATGTGCCATGGTTTTATTGTACAAGCAAAGATCTATGCAAATGAACACTACATCTTTCCTCTTAAATGACAATTCAGTTAAATCTACGGTTTTCAAAGTCTGCCTAGAAAACCATCCCTGTCGATGCACTGTCATGAAGATGAGATAACAAGGTGGGAAATAAAGATATTAGAAGCTGGTCAGTTGCTGTTAGTAACTGTGTATGGTGTTGGTCCATTAGGCTTTGCAAGTTCCAGAGGTCTTGGTTATTCATCAGTGTCAGCAAAGAGTAAGAACCCAGAGAAGGTACTGTCATCTTCACTGCTGGAATAAACTCCATTCCAGTCTCGCAGCGTCTCCAGCCAAACCTGGTCGTCTTGAGACAGTCGTATGACTGCCATGTTTGAAGCCTGGTCGATATCCTGGCCGTATAAGGAGTCACGAGTCCGCAGCTTACGAACGCCGTTGACTATCAAGGCTGCCCGTAACGGACGACTACGAACAGTGATGTAGTAGGAAAACACATACACACCTCCATAAGTGCAGTTGAATTTGCTAATATTAGGGTCCCAGTGGCCTTCCTCATTGTAAATGACTTTGTCGAATTTGACAGGGTGGCCAGGTGGAGGGAAGGATCTGCTGGGAAACAGTCCTACGCTAAATGCTGACCGCTTTTGGATAAAGGGTTCTCCTTTGGAGCCCTTTATTCCTCTAAGGCCTCGTACTCCTTTGATACCTCGCATACCTTTAATACCAGGCAGACCTCGTTGACCTGGCATTCCAGGTGGTCCTTTTTTGCCCGGATCTCCCTTAAGACCTACAAGACCGATGTCTCCTTTATCGCCCGCTGGACCAGGAAGTCCATCTGTGCCATTCTGACCTGCTACACCCATGTCGCCCTTCGGTCCTGGTAGGCCAGGTTCACCTTTTTCACCTTTTTCTCCCTTCTCTCCAGTAGTGCTTTTCCCCAATTCTCCCTTTTCTCCCCTTTCCCCCTTGGTGCCATTAATTCCCGCAGGCCCAGGTATTCCTGGTTTGCCAGGCTCACCTATCTCTCCTTTGGTCCCATTCAATCCAGGGTGCCCTCTTTCCCCAGGGTCACCTTTTAGTCCGTTCACGCCGACATCACCCTTTTCTCCTTTGGCACCTGGCTCACCTGGAGACATAGCAATGCAACTCAGAACATGTTCTTTTTAAAATCGCTAACATTATTTATAACACTATCCAATAAAAAAAGCACACCCTTTTCTCCTTGTCGCCCAGCAAGACCCGGTATGCCTGGCATCCCCGTCTCTCCAGCATTTCCTGGCTCTCCTAAAATAAGCAAAACATTAAAGCATAAACGTAGTCAACCACCATCAGAATCAGTTTCTTTTATAAAGAAATGTATTCCGTACCTTTTTCTCCTTGCAATCCTGGAGCTCCAGTAACACCTACTGGTCCCGTGGGTCCTGGAGGCCCCTTTTCTCCCTTTGCTCCTGGAGCACCTGACATGTGTAAATAGGAACACAGAAAGCCAGTTATGGCTATACAAGAATAAAAACAATAAGCTTTTAAGAATCAAAGAGCTAAGGCATCCTAACTGAGCAAGCAGTGCAATTTTAAACAATCAAACCTTCCCGGAGGGCCCGTTCACTCTCGTGTGGATCAACAAAGCCTAAAATCTGGATACAATATATGCCATCTAAATATTTACTCTAAATAGATGAATTGGGAGTGTCGGTCTTCTGGAACATTCAGCACCTCTAGCTTTGATCTTAGCCTCTACACTGTAACTTTCATTTCCTCTGTCTGACCTGGCGAACCCCTCTCTCCGTTGGGTCCTGGCGGGCCCCTCTCTGGTGGACAGCACTCACAGAAGTTGAAGAAGCACTCGTTGTAGTCCAGAGTGTAGTTCCTCGGGCCCATTCCGTGGTGCAACAAAGCCTCTGTGTGGTAGTCAGGAGAATAAGCGTCACTGGAGAAGGTGGTGCTGTCAGTGTAAGAAGAATACGAATCTGTGACCGTGTCTGGGCTCTCATCGGTCACCGGACTGCTAACGGAAATGGGTGGGACGGTAGTGGTTTTAGGGCTGTCCAGGCTGGGAGGTGGCTGTGTGGGACCTTTTCCCACCTGGGGAAGTTTTCCGGTGGGCTTTAAACTTGGTTGCTTTAGGTTCCTTTGGGATGGTGACGTCTCAGCCAATGCGACCAATGCTGCGAAAGTCGCCAGTATGGCCAGGCAAAAAGAGTTCGTCATTTCAAAGACGGTGATGAACAGCTTGCGACTTACAATGGCTGAAAAGACAGAAGGACAAATTGGTACAATGTAGAAGACAATGAAGGACAAAGATGATTGTATTTAGCTGTTTATAATATTTGTTTCATGTGCTTACAAAACACACACACACACACACACACACACACACATACATTTTTAAATGACTTAGCAGCCCAATAGAGACAAGACAATTGGTGCAAATTGATAAAGTAAAATTGGTTGTGTAAGTAAAAAAACTATAGATAAACTAGAGATTTATAGGTCCAGGGTTTACATCGACGATCTCCCAAGAATGTATTTTATGTCTTGATTATAGGTAAGAGTAAGGTAAGATTATAGGTAACACAAAAAGTCATCATCAATAATAGTGTTATAATTGTTAAATAATCCTAAATTCACCCTTGTTGGTCTTACCACCTACTAAAACATTTTATGTACTATTCTGTACTATTCTGCAACAAATATGATGGTAATAGTTCACTTACTTTACTGGTTAATTCGTCTTCTTGTGTGCAGTTGTTGGAGGCTGAATGAACAGTGGTACCATCGTAGCATCCACCTTTTAACCGTCCGGGTCTCCTCTGTTCATTGGGCCTGACCAATACCAGGCTGTCGTGCTTTACGTCTAGGTGGCACGTACTTGGCTTGGTACTTAAAGGGAGGCTAGTGTAACGTTTTGGAGGGAGTATTGAATTAGTCTGTCTCATTATTATGCATCCTTGGGGATGAAATGGGCCATTAACATACGATCAGATACGAACACGTGTCTGCTTATAACTCTTCACATTTAGCCTTATCCATGATTAGAGGATTCCCAGAGCATTGTCCGGATAACCTCAATGAATTCATGACTATACCTCACTATACATTGACTGATTTAATTAAGTCATGGCTTTCCCAAGGATCAAAGAAGTCCAGAAACTTGAAGTCTCACTGGCGTACACTTGAGACCTAGTGGCCTCATATCTAACACCCCTTCAAACGTTGGCACCAAGGGCGAGTCTTTACCAAAGCCTTTATTTTTCTCAAACACTATCCACTTCCCAGAAGTTTCCTAAAAGCGCTCCAAGGTCAGGATCTCTTAGACTGACAAGGCCGACACTAAAAAGTCTCAGAATTCCCCATTCCCTTTGGCAGAATTTCAAAGGAAGGCTAAATTATCAAAGGTAATGACAGATTGGGCCGGCTACAAAGCTTTGAACCATTTCAGCAGCCAACCTTAAGGAAATTCAGCACTTTTGACTTTTAAGTTTTTTTCACGATAATGATCATGAGGGAAAAGATCTTCAGTCTTGGATCTGATAAACTGAGATCATTCCGAAAGTTTATATCAGATTTTAAACATGATACTTTAAATGTAAAAACTTCGAACAGTGACTTCTTCCAGTGGTCCAGGGATCCATATAAATGTCCCTGTAGCCACGAACGCAAACTGCTCGGTGTAACGTAATTTAATTAAATCAATGAGTTACAACTTTGGTTAGACTTCACCAGAACATCAGCAAGTCACATATAATTTTATTTTGTTATTTTATATCCTATTCAAGTTGTTGAATATGGTTAAGTTGTGGTTAAGGTACTGGGCTTGAGCTCAGAAGATCAATCAAGCCCAAATACCAGGTTGCCACTGTTGGGTTCCTGAGCAAGGCCCTTAACCCTCAATTGCACAAAATTGTGTATTTATAAGCCTTTTCGAAATGTTGAAAATGTAAATGCAATAACATTTTATTTGTATAATTGTAGTATATGTAAGACTTTTATTTTTCCACAATACAATGTGTTATACTTAATAATAGTTG
>JAOTRQ010049414.1:0-15607 GCA_028565875.1 Hoplisoma paleatum
CACACTCTGGTATTGGTTGAATAGGAGACACTTTTCTGGGCACAGGTGGGAACACATAATCAGTGACTAAGGTAATAAATAACCTCCTGGGTGCCTTTTCATTGTTAACTGTAAATTTTAATTACTGAACTTAATACAATTAATGTTACTGCATCATTTTTATGCCCCCCATGCACCACTCCTTCTTGCTCAGGTTGTAAGAAGCATGTGCGTACGGTGTAAAAGACTGTTTGTGTTATTTTTTGGCTTGGTCACCACTCCAAATTAAATCTGTGTATCTGGTAATACATGTTGGATTCATTGTATGGTGTATGACACTAGTTGAACCTCATGTTAAAGACATGAAGCATGTTGAACTCTATGGGTGGTCCCGGAAACAGATGTGATCACATGTGTATATGGCATGAAGTAAGTAGGAAATATATGGGTACTACCATGATTAGACCAGAAATGTGTGATATAATTCAAAGCATATTGAAATATATGGGTACTACCAGAAACAGATGTGACCTCATGTGCATATAATATGTTAGACTTTATGGATTTTACCAGAAACTGATATGATCACATGTATGCATGACCTAAAGCAGATGAGATAGTGTGTATATGTTGTGAACTGTCTGTGTATGTGTAATCTTAAAGAGGATCTGACGTGTGGGATAAGTTCTTTGTAATAAATATAATAAGGTACTTTTGTGGGTAATATTAATCTATATCTTAAATGAAGTTTTCAACTGCGGATGTATATTTAAGGCTGGGCATGATGTAGTGTCTATTTATGTAGGTAGTGTACATGGTAGGGGGCAATAAATAGGAATAATATAAATTGTGTATGGGTAGAATATGAAATAGGGTGCATACCTTTAGTGAAGAACCTATCCAATTTGTAAGACTTGGTGTGTATCTTGGTGGAATCTTCTAGATAACACATTATAAGTTGTAAGATACTTTAAAATGAGAACATGCATGTCTTGCTGGTATGACATAGAATAAGTTGTATCCTAAGCTGGTTACAGTGCAGACAGTGTCATTCCCTAGCAGTGTGCTCCTACAGATGTGTGACTAGCGGCCTCTTTGTGCAGTGTGCTATAAGGCGAGAGCTCCAGTTCAGTGGTGCCTTCATTTTCGTTCTCATCACTTGTCCCGGTGGAATCTTTAGGAGGGCTGCATTCTTCCAAGCAGCAACAGCAGCAGTGCAAGAACGTTTTGCCGAAGGGCTTACAGAGCACCAGCAGCAGAACGGGCGTCACCGCAGACTTGCAGAACAGCAGCATCTGACTCAGCAGATGCAGAACATCAAGGGTGTGACGCGACATGCCCGCTGCCATGTACGTCAAGATGACGTTGCAGACATTTTCTGGGATCACGCAGAAGCCATAGAGAATGGCCACAGCCACCACCGTACAGTTCATACGCCTCTCTAGTAAAATCTGCTCCCGCTTCCCTCGTACGTTTGTACTTTCAACCTGCCGCATCTTCCGCGCAGTCATCACCGAGCTGATGATGGTGAAGACAGTTGGCAAGCAAAAGTAGCAGCCAAAGTGCCACCACAGGCGTGCACTTTCATAAGTGAGGCCCAGCACGTAGAGTGAGTCTGGAAGTGTTGTAGAGATTCGTATTTCACAGCGTTCGCAGGGTATCATTTCACCAGACATCCTGATAGGCAACTCGGTTGGTCCCTCAGTCGGCACCTCTCGCTCCTCTATCACAAGCTGGTGGATAAGCAGCTCAGGCAGTGCCAGCAGCAGCGCTCCCAGCCAGATTACTGCCAGCTTGGCTGAGGTGGAGACACAGTTCTCAACCATCTCGTAGTACATCTGAACGTTGGAAGCAGCACGAAAGCGGTCTATGCACAAGGCACAAAGGGTGAAGGTAGTCACGCCTAAAGAAGCCACCTGTAGTGGAGAAAGAAAAACAATAATATATATTTAAGACACTAAGGCCAAATCAGTGATGAAATGATCACAGATAAAATATTGAATTTCGAGCTTTTATTTATCTATTTTATTCATTTATTAGAATTGAGGTACTCAGATACAAGGTAGTTGTGCACACTAGACAAGTTAACCATTTATAATCACAAAACACTCATTTCTTTACTTGTTTACAGCTTGTAACTAGTACACACTTGAATTGTTGCCCTGATATTAGCTCACCAATGTTCACCGGTCCGAGGCGAAACCCAAGAGAGGACAGGGGCGCAACAAAATTCTATCATTACTCACCAGAACATAGATTTAACAGTATTTTTGACTCCATTGCCCTTGACAAAACATAATACCAATGCTGCACTGCAAAAGCACATTTATTAACCTACAACCCAGGACAGAATCTTCTATGCTGTTTATTTGATTTGTTTTTGACAGTGTCTGATGTAGTATCATTAAACCTCTTTTAATTCCAAGTCATCTTTCATGACAACTGTAGTTTCGGAAACCAGAGTTGACCAAATACTAGTTTGTTATTCCTTCTGATGGAAGATGCTGGTAGTTGGAAAAGGCAAACACGACTGAAAAGACTCCCGAATGTAAGAGATCCAGCCGTGTATCGTGAACTATACAGCCATCTCAACAACCTGAACACTGTATACTGTAAACTTAAAATAAGAGGCAAATGAAAGTGAAAGTTCTACATTATACATGCTTTCAAAAGTTCAAAGGAAGATAGAACATGAGGTAAAACTTCATGTGGACCAGTGCTTCTCAGATATTTTTTGTTATGCACAGAAGATGTTATGAAGAAGAAAACCTCTTCCTCACCATGACTATAGAACAGATTTTTTAGAGAGAAAGAAATACATTTATTTGTGACATGGGCTTTGTACACAATTCTATCTTAATTAATTTGAAAGCTAAGAATAAAGTGGTCTTAATTAAAAAAGAAACCTTCAGGAATACATTAATGCAACAAAAGAGCAAACATAGAAGGAACCAGATGAGGTGTGGAATACTTTTCACAGCACAGTAAAGCACATCACCAACTATGTCAAGTATGACAGGAAAGAGCTGTCATTTCTATTAAGAAATATAAAACTGTTGGATGTGGGATGGAAAAGAATAGAAGAGAAATGGAGGAAGTTGATGTGAGGTGTGAGAAATGTGGAAGACATCGGTGTTAAAGAAGTTAAATAAAAAATTAGAACAGATATAAAAAAAGAGCAGCTAGAAATGAAAAATATTTGGTCATATTTGGTGAAAAAAATAAAGTATGTACGTTGGAGGAAAAAAATAAAAACATATATTTTACCCAGGCAGTACAGTGTGTACCACCTAAGTCAGTAGCACCATCATCGCACAAAGGTTTTGGGTTTTATTCCAAGATGGGGGCCTTTCTGAATCATTTTCTCCCTGTGCCTACATGATTATTTTTCCAGCTCTGGGTTTCTTCCCACAGTCCAAAAACATGTGGTCCAGTTAATTAGAGACTTTGTATTGTACAGTTGAATGTGTGTGTGTGTGTGTGTGTGTGTGTGTGTGCGTGTGCGTGTGTGTGTTTTGCACCTGTTAAAAACTTCCACCACACTAAGAATGGGATTGAGTGAATGAGTGAGTATCATACCCCTTAAACAGCTGAATCTTGTACTTATCTGAGCACAGCACACATCCCCGCCACCTTCAGTCAACCTTAGATGAATTTTACGTCCACAGAAGTTGGTGGCACACTGTATATTTGATATCATTAAAGTATGACTTTAATTTTGTTTGACATTTTATCTTTTGATACAGACTACTTTCATAGACTATTGGGGGCAGAATGATAAGCTTGACAGATGTGGGGAATAGAAGTCAAGGGAGATAAGAGAACAGGTCCTTAGCAATAGAACAAAGAAAGAATGGAGTGATATACAAAACAAAAAGGGGGTAAGAGAAGCAGAGAGAGAGAGAGAGAAGGGTGTAAGAGTGAAAAGTAGGGATAGGTAGGATTAACGAAAAACAAATTAAGATGGAAATAAAGAAGGAAACTAATACGCCTGTATTAAATCATGTCTTGCACGGGGATAAAAAGCAATTTTGCACGGCTGAATGAATTGCATATACTGCACCAATATTTAGAATAATTTGTAATTAATGACCTGCTTACAGTCCATGACAACAAAGCCCAGTGTTCATCTGTAGTACAAACGGATGCGTGAAATCTCATGTCGGTTGTTGTATCACAGCATGTGGTACAGCTAGATTTTATTTAGTAAGTAATACAGTAAATTAACATTCAGCCCATCAGTATCTCACACAGTCCCACATTACACAGCTCAGAAATCAGTCTTATAATAAGTTATTTATTATAACGTTATGCTAATTAGTCAATAATAAGCCTTATGGAAAGCAGTGAATGTAATTATGCATTTTTAAAACCTAGGAAAAAGGGACTGGTGTTAATGACTGAGTCACTTATGTTTATGTTTATGAAACAGGAACTTGGACTTTCATTTGTTTTAAACAAATTAAAATAGTGAGATGAAATAGTAGAGACAATTGACACAGAACGGACAGTCGAATTAAATATGCAACTTTTATCACAACGCAGGATCAACCAGACACAGGAACTTAAACACATATCGATCATATATACACCGAGTATGGCAATCTGGGGCTCTCTGTGTGAAATTTGCATGTTCTCCCCATGTCTATGTAGGTTTTCTCCTAAGACCTAGGATTAAGAATCCTAAATACACAGAGATTATTGATTGATAATGCATCACATTTTAAAGCTGAAACAGCAGTGTATGTGCAAAACATTTGTAAATTCATGATCTCATGTAACTGAACAGTTATTTTACTAAGAAGGTTGGAAATTTAACATTCTACAACCCCATTGTAAGTCAGATTGAGGTAGTACTTAGAATCAGGTGTGGTATGGAACTATATTAATAATAATAATATATTTGTGGTTTTGATTTTATATGTAACCACTAGATGGCCACAGACCTTCGTATAGTAATGAAAGCAAAAAAACAGAAAATGTTTTCTGGAGATTTTATATAAATAAACCAATAATAATATATTTATATATTGTAGATATAAATGTAAAAGAATTAGGACATATGTATATTTATGAAACATTGCCTTCACTTGCCTAATGTATCAGCCATCTCAAGTATTCCTATTTATATTGCAAAATAAATGAACTGTACTCAAGAATGATTATGTTTTCATTCGCAGTTATTACATCTTTAATTCAGAGGATGTGATAGCTTTTTGTTCCTGGCAAAAGCTACTGTTGGCCTACTTGTAATGAGTGCATTTAAAGTAGCGATAGGGGTCTTCAATTGTAAACAGTACAATGATATTTACTAATTTGGATTTAACACCCAACCCCCCTAACCCCTAAATTGATGAGCTCCTTGCATTTGAACATACTAATTTTCTTGCTTTCCCAGAGCTTAATCCTGTTCAGGGTCACAGTGTGACACACACTGGGTGACTACAGTTAACACCTAAACAGTTCACTAGTCTGTTGCAGGGTACACACACACACACACACACACACACACACACACACACACACACACACACACACACACTTGCCTCACACTTCTTGCTGTGAAGTATTAGTGCTAAGGTTTAGCCAAATTTAGATTGAGAAAATAAATATTTCTGAATGCTTCTAATATGATGACATAAATGTATCAGTTCTCGCCAAATGTTTTGTTTTATGCCATTGATATGAAAGTCAAAGTAAAATTAGCTTAGCACAGGCCATTAATAAACCCTATAGCATGTATTTTGGGTGGAGATCTGCTTGAAATAAATAAAGGTCCTGACAGAAGTGCAGGGTTTTCAGTGCTCCCCTGAACCAAATGGAACTAAAACCACTTAACAAAATGACATTTAACAATGTACCTAAAATGTTACAATTTGGCTGTAAAATATTAGTTTTCTTAACATTTGCTCCAGAAAATGACCAAAACCCCTTTTAAATTAACTTCATGAATGCAATAGTGGAAGATTCTAAGAACATTTAACATGATTCCCTCTGAGTGTTCAGATTTGGTTGTGGAACTGTTTTATTATTATTTATTATTATCAATGTTATTTCACCCAGTTATTTTAAAAGATATTTAGTTTACAAAAGCAAGAAAAACGATTGTTTGTTGTTATTAGTAGGTAAACATATGGTAGGTTAGTAGGTAAACAAAAAAAAACAATCAGCATAGTACGATATATAATATAAACCTTATGTGACCTTAATAAAATTGTAACATTTATTCTTAAATGTTTATTTAAGCGTAATAATATATGTCCGTTTTTCTAGCCTTTGCTCAAGTCCAGCTGGTCATTAAGGAATAAAAAACCCAATACTAGTCAATAGTTAGTTAAAAAGCTATAACCAACCAGCATAGGGTGTGTTTTGACTGACTGGGATTATAGTGACGTTTGCTCATAACGTTAGAAGAACTTAACGTTACATAACATTAGTGAAAGTTAAAGGAACGTTTCCTGTTAGCTGGGCGCTTATACTTTTGTACATTTTAAAGTGAACCACTGTCTGATCTAAAGCGAGCTTTGGTTCATGTCTGTTTCCCACAATGTTGTGACTGGATTGTTCTATACAAATGGGAGCTCTTTTACCTCGGTGTAGGGTATAATTTTACAGGACACATCTCCCAGCAGCAAGTTCTTGGTGAGGTAGTGAAACACCACTAACGGTAGACAGAAGAAAGCCATGAAGAAATCCCACAGCGCCAGATTGGCGAGCAGCGAGTTGGAAACACTGCGCATGTAGTAATTATTGCACACTGTGCACATGATTGCGATATTACCGATTATCCCTGTAGTGAACACGGTTACAGACACCAACACTAGCGCATAGGCACCGTAGGAATCTCCTGTGAGGGGATAAAACGGGTTTGGGAGTCCGGGACTCTGGGCTCGGGTGTTGAGGGGACCCAGAGTGACGTCTTTAGTAAAAGGTTGGGGTTGGGAAGTAAAGCCGCTCGTGGGATCTAAAGCTTGGTTCTGGGCTGAAGGTTTAGGCAGGATTTCTAATTTCTGGACAACTGAGCTGTCCATGGCAGCTCGTTTTGGTCGATGATGGAGACTTGGATTGGTCCCAGACCGGTCCGTGTTGGTATTTACACGAGTAGCGCGTGTGTCCACGACTGGAGAACCACCTCTGGTGTTTGTTTGGGCATCATCGGAGTGCATGCTGGTATTTCCTTTTAATATCCCATCCTGGTTAAAAGCAGATGTCCTGTCAGGATAAATCAGGTCTCTGTTAAAGACCTTCGTGTCTTCTAAAAGTCTCCATGGCTTCTCGTGAGGGTTTCTCTCCTGGTCTTGTTCACGTCTAAGAACCGTGGAAAGTTCACAACACACGAGCAGAGAGAAGAACTGCATCAGATCTATTCCCATGTTTCCTTTAAACACAGCCGCAGATCATAATCACCACGCACTAACCAGCTCCGACATCCATCCGAGTAAATCCAGCTGTTCCAGATGTGATTTCAGAGGTGACGGGGTTATTCCTGCGGTGAAGTTACTGCTGTACGTTCATGGAGCTGGAAGAACAAGAGACGAGGATCTTCTCCCGCTGCCACAAACTACAAACTACACCCACCCAAACAGCGCCACTCCGTGGACGGACTCTTTATCTAAAGCTCTGAACCTGAAGCCCTGAACGGTTCATTTATTTATTTATTTTTTTACCAACTGCCGTTTACTGCAAAACTCCGAACATCAAATGGCTTTTAGATTAGCCAATTCAGTTCTGGAAGGAACAGAATAATTCAGAGGAAACTGACCTAAACAAAAACAAGCATGTCGTATTTGTAATCTTGCTTTACATGTACATTTTCAGCATTTACCATTTTTAAAATCTAAATCGACTCACAATTACAATTGAATATCCTCGTTTTTAGCTATAGAGAGTTAAAGGCCTTGCTCAGGAGACCAACTGTGGCCACTTGGTAGTAGTGGGGCTTAATGTATCCCTGTAATTGACCGGAAACAGTCTCCTACCTTCCTACCAGTGTAAAACATTTTACCAAGCCCAGAAACTCGCTCGTCTATTACAGGGTACATTTTAACAGCTTCGTTTTCATAGCTTCAATTTGCCTGGGTTGCATGGCTTAGGACCCAGATCGATCCACCTTGAAATCAAACCCAGTCTAACTACAAACATGCGCTACCGAAGATCCAACCCAGAAACTATAGTGCTATCAGCTTGGAAAATCTGTACCAAGCAACTGTTAGTTATTTGCTTAAATCAAATAGCTTTACAAAGAAAATCAATACAACATAGCATTTTACCAGGGGTGTTGGAACATTTTCAGACTCGAAATGTAATTTTTGCCAAGCATTTACATGGCAGATTTTCTTCCCACAACCTTTGGAAGTCAAAGTGCATTTAAACTTTTTATAGAACAGCTGAAACAGATCCAAACACATTATAAACTCAGTCTGGCATCAGGGTGTGCAAGCATCCTTTTGCAAGTGTTTGGGGGGCTGAATGATTGCTAAATATGTGTTTCGCACTTTTGCTTACAGCAAATCATTATGCATTGTTTGTTTGTTTATTAGAATTTTTACCAGCATGTTTCACACTTTTGGTTACATTTACAACAGACACATAGTAATTTTTCATTACACAATTTTCCTTAGTACACAAATTTAACAGAGTCAAGGACAATTTTCCTTACTTGTATGTTTTTGGACTGTGGGAGAAAACCAGAGTAACCGGAGTAAATCTATGCAGACATGCAGAGGACATGCAAACTTCACACTGAATGGACCTGACTTGAAGAAGACAATGCACATTAAAAATAATTTTACAATTCGAACAAACAAACAAGATAATTAATTTTTTGGCTTATTTTTCTACTTCCTTTACATTATAGAAATACAAAATAAATACAGAGGATGTAGGATTGCAATCATCAAATTGTGCAGGAATAAATAAATGTCTCATCATATCTGTGTAAAGATCTCTTGCAAAACAGACAAATATTCAGTGCTGAGTTCTTAAGTTAGAATCTAAGCTCGGTTATCAACCTATTAGCATTAGCAGACTCGTGTGGACTGGGCGTCAAGGAGACAAAAGCTACAAGTTGACCCAACTATATTAGGTGGTAAACACTATTATATTAGGCTTTTAAAAACATAAATAGACATCACACATAGAGATATTACTCGTGTAATTGTCACCAGTTTTTTTTTAATATGCTATTTTGAGCTACATCACGTCTATGCGAATAAGCTGATGTTGGTCATGCTACATCTACCCTGTGTTTACTCTTTGATAGCATTTAATAAAGGTGAGCATGTCAGAACACCCAACAGATATTACTTTCAGAAATGATCAAGCTATGAAATGACTTGATTGGCTGTGTTCTGCATTTTCAACTTCGAATGCAAAGCTGTTATCTTGTGCTAATGGCAAACAAACATGCTAGCTCATTCAGTCATTCTTTTGAAGTAGTTGCATGTCTGTGGTTATCAAAGTCTGCCGTTTAGTGGTTGTAAAGTTTGCACACAAAACCTCTTTAAAATATCTTTAGTAATGGTTCTTTGCTTGGGAAAAGCTGTAAGGGGCTGAGTTGTTTTTTGCAGCCAACAACACAACACTTCTAGTGGTACTTTCCATTGCCTGTAGCCATACTGCTCATTGTATTGTTAATGGTGTATGTTCATGAATAACACATCATACACTTGTTTTAGGAGGTCTCCTTGTATGTTAAAGAACATTTCTAAAGCATTCTTGCTTTGAGCAATTAGCACTTTTGTAATGATCAGGTTTTGACAGGCCCTCATAATGCTCTGGACCCCAGGCAAGTGCTTGTTTTACCTGTTTTTAACTATGCCACTGCTTTCTAGAACATATTAAATAACATCAGTGTATAATATCAAATTCAAATTTTATTTATTTTATTACACATATACCAGTGTACAGTACAACGAAATGTTTCTCTTCACATATCCCAACTTGTCGGGAAGTTGGGGGTCAGAGCGCAGTGTAGCAGAGCCTGGATTTGAACCCCCAACCTTTGGGTTCACAGCCCAACGCTCTACCCACTAAGCTACACTGTCCCTAAATTTTTATGTTATTGTTATGTTTTCATGGAAACATTGCTAGGGAAAAGCCATATGAAATAAAAGTCATGTTTTGCTTTAAATAAAAACACATTATAAACCATACACCAGCAGTGCTCAAACTTTTTAATTAAAACATTACTAAAACATTTTAATTAAAATAACTTTTTTAAAAACAATAATGTATTAAGATTTTCTTTAACACAAAAAATGGATTTTTATATTTAACAGTGGAAATTCACATTACCTGAACTATTTCTTTATCTTTAAGGTGCAGAAGATTAATTCATTAATTCATTTCCTACAACAGGTTTAACTAGATCTGGGTCACCGAGCCCAGTTTTAAATCAATGTCAGTGAGTTATTGAAAAACCATCAGCTACTCTGCTATTCACCCTGACACAACTCCAGCTAATTAACTGCAGCCTTTCTACTTACTGAAATACTTTAGGAAATGTGAGAAACCCATGTGGACAAAATCAGGCAGTAACCTGAAATGAAACCCAGGTCCTCAGAAAGTGTAGCTGAATCATCAGGATATTCAACTTTTTACCATAATGGTCTGCATTAAAGTTTGTACCGCCAAGTCATATTTACAGAAATGGGCACAGTTTCAACACATTTGGAAATTCATATGGAATAACAATATTAATATATGAACATGAATATACTGTATTTGGAATCAACAATTTGTTACACAGCTTGCAATTTAATTCTATTGAGTCGACCTCAATGAAATGTATCTCAGTCCATCTCAGCCAAAATGTGTGATGAAATAAAACAACTTTTTATATCAGCTTGAGTATGAAGCCATCTGCTACTTGCGAATTGCTAAATTAGCAGAGAAACATCTACAACTGCCTAACAGTGATAATGTGGATTTGTCAACTGTGCACTCACAGACTGGATCATTTGATAAATATATTTATTCAAATCAAAACATTATAGCTCACCATGCTATAATGTGTGCAGTGTTCTACCTCTTACGCTTAAAAATTGTTTATATATTTTTACATATTTCTGAAAAATGTGCCCAGTTTTATTTTGTTCCAGGGAAACTATATGTGCCATTTTAACTATGGCCCTGGATACAATCTTGTTGTGACTCTGATTAGGATTATTGACAAAAAAATTCATTCTGTTTTGTTTCATATATTTATGTCTCATTAAATGATGACCAATAAAATAATTGTGTTGTCATTTATTCAGATAAATGTTTGTAAAAGTTTATACAAGAAACAAAAAACATGGTGAGAGGCAGATGTGGGACTTACAATTAAAATGGATCAACACTGACTACTGTAAACAGGTTTAGGAACTACGGCAAGATCACAGTCCAAATACATAAAAATCATACATTTATATTGCAAAGTAAAACACGCTAAAGTTTAGTTTTGCATTCCAAATCGGGCTTCTACTGAAAATGGGTGCTGCGTGACTGTACGTGACTTTTAAACATGTGTTTATTCCATTTTTAACAACCTTTTACACTTTCGGTGTAAATAACAAGCAAACTCTACACAGAGATGAAGGCAGATGAGAGTTTCACTTACAAAAATGTGTTCTGAAAGCAGAAAGAACTATGATTAGTTTGGAAAATTGACTAATCAAATTTCAGAGGATGCGGGTAGTAAAAAAGCAAGATAAAATCGGCAGGGCGGATTTTAAAATAAGGTGTACTGCTGTTTTGGCTGAGAATTCTTTTGTTAGACAGCTTATTCAGCACAGGCCAGGAATTTTAAATATTTGTATTTGGTTAAAATGACTTTTTAATAAGATGTAACAGAATAAATACAATTTTACTAGACCATCTAGCTAATAAGTTATCTATGTAACCGTGCTAATTACAGGCATTAAAGTTTCTATATAGACAGCTAGAATTTTAAAATGTTTGCTAACGTAATCATAAAATGTACATAATTTGTTAAATGTACAGACATTGTACAGAAATGTACCGGTCAATCTGTGTAGAGTTTTCCTGCCCTGGGGGTTGGACATTTATACAGTATAGGGTTTTTACTTCCCCAAGGGCAAGACTTATATACTGAATAGAGCTTTCCTGCCCCGAGGGCAGGGCATTTAAACTATATATGTGTTCCTGTTCTCAGGAAAGGACATTTATACAGTATATGGGCTTTCTTCCCCGAGGGGAGGACTTTTATGCAGTATAAGGTCTTCATGCCTCGAAGGCAGAACATTTACACAGTATAGAGTTTTTCTGGCCCTAGGGCAGGGCATTTATACTATATATGTGTTCCTGTTCTCAGGGCAGGTCATTTATACAGTACAGGGTTTGCCTGCCTCAAGGGCAGGTTTTTTTTATACAGTATATGGTTTACCTGATCCTGTACTGTATAAATGTCTACATTAAATGTATAAATAAAATCTAAATGTCCTGACCTCTGAGCAGGAAAACCCTGTACAGTGCTTTCCCCTTGTCCTAAAACAAACACATACATGTTATAACCAATGCTGGATAAATTTGGTTGCAAGAGATTGTTATGCGTCGTACAAGGTAAATCTTATTACCATCTAATTAATTGTTTAATTTGGGAATCAATCTAAAATGCTGTCACTAATGAAACGCTGCTTCACATGCGTACATTCATTAACATGTTAACAGTGCAGAATGAGAGGAGCTGAGAAGACAGCAAAAAGGTGCATCATTCACATTCAGTGGAGTGCTTGATGTGATTTATTGTAGCTAATGTGAGACTGTTATGGTGTGTGGGCTGTGATTTATTGAAAGTAATGTGAAAACATTCACTGGTGTATGGAATATAAGTTATTGTTAAGACGATAGCATCATATTCATTCTAGGAGCTGGAGGACAGGGAGGTACGTCAAGTGAAAGAATGAAAAAAATCCTTATAGCACTTCCTTGAATACATTCGTAAATGAGTCAGGAACTGAAGTGTTGGCAGATGTTGGCCCTTAGAGGAGAAACGAGTTAAAGAGTTGTAAACATTGTTGATGGAATCATCTACTATCACTGCATGTAGTTAGTGCTGGATCATATCACTAAGGCATACATATCATACATACAGGTTAATCACTACATATGATGCATATGATGGAAAGATTCAATACTATGAGACAACTAACAAAAGCATTTAGAATTTTTTTTTCTTTCCAAAATTACATATAGGCTGTCTGCTTGCCTGCTGCTGTCTGGAGCCGTGCTTACTGTAGTGCATCCCACAATTCCTGGAGAGAATGTAAGGATATATAAAGCAAACAAAAACAATCTAGGTGATCCCTCAGATGCTCAGTTGAGATATAGATCAGATAATTATGGGGAAATTATGATCATGACATGCACTTTCAAACGTGATATTTTATATAGCAGAACACCTATACGTAGAAACTTAGAGAAGAAAATCAAAGCGTACCTGATCTGCAAGGATGAATCGGTTAGATTGCTTCATGCCACCCTTGGCCCATCAATCATCATTTGGATAAATTGTCCTTTTACTCCTGATCGCAACATGGTGCAACGTGGGGTTTGTGTGCAGACACCGAATATAACCACTATGCCAGCTCAGGAAACATGAGTTCCTTCATGAACTTTGAGGTAATGTCTGTCAGTTAGTAGATGTCTTATCAAAGAGCCCCCCCCCAAAAAAAAAATAAAATAAAAATAAAACACCACAGAGAATAAAGACATAATGACTAAAGCACCAACACAATATACCTACACGTAACATATTGTTTTAAACCCCTAGGCAGTAATGTAGAGTTAGTACAACTTTCTCACCGTCAGTACAGCTTTCACTCCTGTAGGAAATGTTTGAAGTTTAGTGAAATCTGATTGTAAAGTCAAGCATTAACACTGAATAAGAAAACTTGTCTTACAAAGCCATCATGAGTCTTGCTTTGTGTACATATGCACAATCAAACCTCAGTGTTCACCATGGTGGACTGTGATCCGATATAGTTTTAAGTAAGAGTTCTGTCCTGACACAACCCTCACTATTTATCAGTGATTGGGACTGGCACGACATTAAACTGGGACAAGTTCATATTGTAATAGTGCCTATAAGAAATTGTACATTATACACAATTCAGTCAAGTATTTAACATCATTGTGGCATTCTTTAAACTTTAATTAAATTTAAATTAATTAATTAAAATCATTTTATCACACTGGATGATAAATAGACAACATGCCGTTTTTTATCACTTCATCCCACACATTGCGCTTGACAGTTTAAGGCTTGATTCCAGCTTTTCAAGTCCTGGTGCACACACTTTTTGCTGACGTTAATGCAGGAAGTTTGGGTTTTCATTTCCACATCTGGTCATTTATCGAGTCAGCCAAGCGTTTTCGACCCCGCTGTGTGGCTTTATTTGACCTGCCACTTCATGGCTGAGTTACTGTGGTTACTAAACACTTTTTCTAGTTCAATAACACCATAGCTGAGGAGAGATGAGATTTTACTAACACATTGCAGATGTTGCAAATTTTCTGAACTCTTCAGAATGGTTACATTCTGTTACAGACGTGGTGCTTGATTTTACACACCAGTGATGAGAGGATTCAGGAAAATGTTTAGAATTTCGAGCACGTTTCACCATTATGCTGTTTAAAGCTGAAAAGATTCATCCGCATTTAACACAATCTGTTCGATGAAACTAATTTACACACATGCAGAGGTAAGCACAAGTTCACAGAGTATTGGACAGCCCTAGCCACAGTGCCCAGAGAGCAGTTAGGGGTTTGGAAGTGCCTTGATCAAGGGCACATCAATAAGCTGTCGACTTTTAGAATAAAACTGACAACCTTCCAATCACTAACCCAAATATCTTACCACCAGGCCATGGCTGCCCTATATGTAGACATCCTAAACAGTTTATATACTATTGTGACCTGTCAATTTAAATCATTCACCAATGCAGGCACAACAATATGAAAATTGGGTCCACCCTTTTAACCTTTTCTATAATTTGAGCTACAGTAGCTCAGCGGTTGGATCAGCATTACACACATTAGCCTCGTTCAAATCTATACACTTATCTATTCTCCTTGCTGGACAAAATGCTCAATTGCTGCCTAATATATTCCACTTACCAGGGCTGTGATGATTATTATGATAGAATTCACTGAAGTCAGTGCTCATAAAGTTGAGCCTGGTCAGAGTATGTAAATATTATTTAATAAGGGTATGATAAGAAAACATCCAGCTATGTAAACATAATGTTTACAAGATGTAAACAGCCTTATTTCTAATAATGATGAATGACAAATGTTTATACTCCTGTAAGAATAAGAAACCAAAGGAATTAATGCATACAAATTGAAATGAGACTATTTAAATGCATCAGTGTGTGTGTGTTGCCCTGGAGCTCTTTTATTAAATCCAGTTCTGGTTTACACCTCACCACAGACAGGTTGCTGCTGTTAGACCCTTGAGCAAGGCCCTTAAACCTCAATTTCTCAGAGTGTATAACTGTAACTAGAGTCACTTTGGATAAAAGCCATCTGCTAAATGCTGAAATTCTACACACACAAACACCAAATTATAAATCTAAACACACACACACACACACACACACACACACACACACACACACACACA
>JAOTRQ010049432.1:1956-15594 GCA_028565875.1 Hoplisoma paleatum
TAAATCATAATAAACCAGGTTTAAATCATAATAAATCATAATAAACCAGGTTTAAATCATAATAAATCATAATAAACCAGGTTTAAATCATAATAAATCATAATAAACAAACACACACTTTAAAAGACACTACATCACATGACAGCACAAAGTCCAGGGTTCGATACCCGGTGTGAGGACGATCTGGGGTTTTCTGTGTGGAGTTGGCATGTTCTCTGCAAGTCTGTGTGGGGTTAACTGTAGATACTCCCGTTTCCTCCCACAGTCCACAGAACGAGTAACGACTGAAGCGCCCTTGAGCGAGGCAGCGAACCCCCCCCCCTCTAAACTGCTCCCCCGGGTGCCGTGGCTGGAACAGGGCTGCACACCGCACCCGGCCATGTGTGCTCACTACTCACTACTGCCCCCTAGTGTGTGTAAATGTGTATTTCACAGCACGGATCAGGTGAAATGTGGAGGATTTTCATTCATCAGTAGTTAAAAGTATAAATTCATGTCCGGTTGTGTTGTTTGTGTACATTAGATTATATGGAATATAAAGTTCGGTCTCGTGCAGTCACGTGTTTGTATATTTATAAATATTTATTATTAGTAATGAAATAAAACCCCCGTGCATTACCCAGGTCTCTCTCTCTCTGTGTCTCTGTCTCGGACTGCAGTAATATGAGATAGTAGATCAGACTTCTGTCCTCATGTCTTCCTCTCTCGATGTTTGTTTGTTTACTTTCTCGAACACTTCAGACCAGTAAATAAATCAGACTGTAAATGAAGAGTCACGTGGTGCACGGGTCACTAAACACGGAGCAGTTTTGTTTTTGTTAGTTGTTGTTGCGGGTTCGAATCTCCGCTCCACAGCTGATCAGCGGCTTGTTTACATTTAATTAGCTTTAGCCTGTTAGCAACCGCGGCTTCACCACTGCGCCTGCGCGAGGGGACAAAACCCCCACAAACCAAAGACTTTCCGATTAAAATCGATCACACATCGTTACCCGGACCGGTTTCCATCTAAAGCACCGAATCATAATCAACACGGAGAGCGACGCTCGGTGTCACGAACAATAACGCGCGTGTCAAATAGTGCACCCGACGTTCAACAACAAAACGCGCTTAGACGCTTCCGGTTTGCGCCGTGACGTCACTGTGGTCTGGAGTTAGCACGCGAGCACTTTATATAAAGTAATAATGTACAATTTAATTACAACATAATTACACCTGCAACACCTGAGGGTCCATCATCCATCCATCCATCCATCCATCATCCATCCATCATCCATCCATCATCCATCCATCCATCCATCCATCCATCCATCATCCATCATATATCCATCATCCATCATCCATCCATCAATCATCCATCATCCATCCATCCATCCATCATCCATCATCCATCCATCCATCCATCCTTCATCCATCCATCCATCATCCATCCATCAATCCATCCATCCATCATCCATCAATCATCCATCCATCCATCCATCCATCAATCATCCATCAATCATCCATCCATCATCCATCCATCCATCCATCATCCATCCATCATCCATCCATTCATTTATTGTTTCATCCATCCATCATCCATCCAGTGTTACTAGTGTAACACAGTTCACACAGACCCGAGGAGAACATGCAAACTCTGTTCCCTCACAACCAGAAAGTCCCGGGCTTGATTCCCAGAAAAGGCAATCCTGAGATTTCTGTGTAGAATTGGCATGTTCTCCTCGTGTCTGTGTAGGTTTTCTTCTGGGAACTCTGGTTTTATTTGTTATAGGCTGTCGTGTCCTGGTAGTTGCAGAACTGAACTTGTGATCAGAAGGTTGCTGGTTCAGTTTAAAGAGTCGACAGTCACCCACAAATCTACCAACCCCCCCCCACCCCACCCCATCCCCCCGGATGCCGTGGCTAGTGCTGCCCAATGTTCCAGACATGTGTGTGCTCATTACTGACCCCTAGTGTGTGTCAGCTGCACAGATTGGGTTCTTGTGATTCGATATATAATATATACACGCCGGTTCAAGTCCCACTACCACCAAGCTGTCACTGTGGGGTCCCCTGAGCAAGTAACATCCACAAATACTGTAAATAAAATAAAAAATAAAATGTCCATGACATGTTTAAACTCTAATAAACGAACCAACCAACACATCTACCGGTTGTTGCTCTTGTGGGCGTGGTCAAGGGGCAAGGGTGCGCCTGCGATTGATCAGTCTCGCTGTCAATCATACAAAAGAGGGCGTGTCCTCGGACAGACTCGCGCCCAGGGGCGGTACCCACACACCGAACATGGCGTCCCGCGATGAAACAGGAAAATCCATTTCGCCTTCACAAACGTTTCCTTCGCGCAGCTTTTGAGCGGATTGTTTCACTCTGAAGAAGCTGAGAACACGTTCGGGGATTAAAGACCGAGCAGGTGCTGATAACACCTTTCATATTTTTCTGACATCTGGAATCTGGGCGGTGGCACAGGAAGCCAGTTAGCGCTCACAGGCGGCCCGTTTTTTTCCCCTACCCGTTTTCCTTTTCTATATGCTGATTGGTTGGCGATTTTTTTGGTGTCTGATTCTATTGGCTGATTTTGTTCTGATCACGACACGTATTCGCCAAGACCGTATTAGAGGCGGGACGTGTAAGAATACGGGTGGTAAAAACACAGGCCTGGGGAAGCTTTGTAATGCTAGTTTGGACTTCGGTATTTGAGTCTGGTAGCAAATTGCGAGTCAGCTGACAAGTGATTATAAACGCAACATAAATAGCACCGCGTCTAATACAATAGTTTGTTAAATAGTTTTCTTATGATTGTATTTTAATCTAATGTAAAAGATAATAAAACGATGTTCACTAAAGAGGAAACTAGTTGGACCAGCCTGACTTGATGACGTCACACATGTAAACTAATGACTCGAATTTGTTTGTGTTGACATTAAATGCTGAACATTGTGACTTAAATCAGACCTTAATATTTATTATGAAGAGTTCTAACAACATTAAGATTTTAACTGTTCGGCCCACATTCTCATGACTGATATGTGGGTTGAATTTTTGGGGGGTTTGTTGGTTTCTAGGCTCAAAAAGCTCGTTGTACAACTAATTGTTTAATTGTACTGAGTGTATTAGCAGGACTTTATAAATTCAGCTCTTAAACACAAAGGTTCAGCTGTCAAGTCCACAGTGGTTGACTAGAATAGATTTATAATTAATATAATCATTCTTCATCATATTCCGCTTTGATCCGAATGCTGTGGTCCGAACGAGACGGCCGACATCGTACGGGGCCTTACTCAAGGGCCCGAGAGTAGCTACATGGCAGTGCTGGGATCGATAGTAAAGCTGAGTGATCCGTCTGTGTCGAGGTCAAATACAACGCAAAGTAATTCACCACCACAACACTAGGGGGCACCGAATTTCTGAAGGTTCTGTAGCGTTTGTGTTTACTCTCCGGTTGACATCTACAGGGAGAGACGAGTGTGTGGATCGGTTTGATGGTTTAGTGCGCCCCCTTGTGGTCTGTACATTTTCACGTTGGAGCTGATTTGATGCAGAATTATATTTGTATATCTGTAAAGAGGACTGAGGTCAGGATTACATGCAGTGAATCGTATAGAATTATAAAGTTTAAACCCAAAGCCCTGATTTCTGCCTGTATGAATAAAGATGAAATAAAAAAACAAGTGATTTCGTCTTTATTTGGCAACAATCTTCAGAACTGCATGAACGAAACAGTTTGCAGCAGTTTTGAATCATCAGTCATTTCTCCATAAATGTCTTAATAAAGCATTTCGATGTTTTGTCGTATGCAAAAAATCAATCAAACGTATTTATGATTACACTGTAATTATTCTGAATATTTTGGTGAGCGCTCAGTTTAACTGAAGTTAAGAATCCACGATAGAAACTTTATGATAAATTGATGTAGCAGTGAAGACTCGACGATAGAAACGTGTTTATCTCTCGTACCGCCGTGTATAATACGACAATCTGACATGTGCAGTGGCTGCACACCCACTTACACCCCCGTTATACACGTACAATCACTCAGATGTGACATCACAAAGTCATACTTTCTATATTTATTATAAATGTATTGCTGCTTTTAGAGTGACTTCTTTCTTTTTCTTTGTATAGATGTAATAATCTACACGAGGATGAGTTGATAATGAATGGATTGAACCTGAAGGGATTGGTTATTAAACCCTGGAACGATCCACCACCTTTAGAACACGTGCTTCATTAAAGTGATTCATATAAAGAAATAAAAAGGTGATATTTAAGCTCCATCCTTGTACGTTCTGTAATGAATTCTGTATTTCAGATTCTCTAAATGGCTGCGAGGAAGTCTGGATCAGATATCCACAACAATGGTGAGTTCAGTTGTCTGTACTCCTCTCTTGTTACTGAACGGGTTCGAATGCTGATGACCGGTTTCGTTCATCATTTCCAGGACCCATCAGCTACCTTGATGATGTTCCTTTCAAGCTCAACGATAAGTTTCGCTGCCCAGCTAAAGTGGGACTTCCCATCGGTTTCTGTCTGCCGGACTGCGACGCTTTACTGTCAGAGACGCAGGTTAGTTCAAGCCCGGGTAAATAGGGAGGGTTGTGTCAGGAAGGGCATCCAGTGTAAACGCTATGCCGAATGTGAGTCGGTGTGAGCGTGTCGTTATCATCGGTGCAAATTTAATGATATACTTTACCCACAATGCAATACTATTTCAGAACTAATTGCAAAATTGTGTCAAAATCAAACTTTTTCTTGTTAAAAATGATAGAGCTCCAGCGCCCCCTGCTGTTAGAACTCAATATGGAGTCATCTAAAAGAATCACAGAAATGAATCGATTGCTCAGTTGATTCCTCGTTTCTCTCTCTCTCTCTCTTCTCTAGTACGACTTCTCTCTGGAGCAGCGCAGCATGATGTGGGGGGACGAACTGGCCAAAGCTCGAGCCTCTGAAGCTCGGGAAGCCGAATCCATCCGGGCGGAGTCCGAGAGCGACAGGCAGGTGGACTGCGACACCGTGCTGGCGGGTGGAAAGAAAGCCCGACCCGCCGAGGAGCAGGACCTCCTTCCACCGGCGCTGAACCCGGTCCTGGCGGGACTATTGCACAACGCCATCTTAACCCCACTGCCCGCGCCGAGCCTCGGTCCGGCACAACCGGCTGCCAGCAACAACACGGTTCCTCAGAGCTTCAATCTGGCCGATTTCGAGCGTGAGGAGGATCCTTTCGACAAGCTGGAACTAAAAACTATTAACGACAAGGAGGAGCTGCGGAGTATCCTCCAGAGCCAACCGCACACGTCCATGTCGGATCTGGAACCCTCCGAACCCAACGATACCCCGGTAGCACAGTCCAAACCAGCCGTCTTCCATAAACCTAACGGGCTGGTGGGACTGCTGGACCTGAAGCAGTCCGGACTCGGGGGTCCCGGTGGACAAGTGGACACAGGACGCCCGTGCAACATTCGCTCGCTGACTTTCCCCAAGCTGTCCGACCCTGGCGACTCCCCCACAGAACCTCCATTTATCATTTACCCAGCAGCACCACAGTCCCGGAGCCTCCCCAACGGTACCCCGCACTCCCTGATCAGATCGACGCTACACACCAGCGCTACGCTCGCTGCAGAGTTACCGGGCCACACCCACAACGGCACGCCCAAGCAGGTACTGGAACCATGAACATGTTCTCTACACGGTACAAGTGTGTTCATTTCATTATCCACATCTCACCGTCCTTCTCATTGTTTGTTTATTAAGACTTCACTTGAAACAGCAGAGGGCGCTCATCGTGTGTAAAGTGTATCGTTAACGTCCCCATGACGGATCGTTTCATGTCACGACAGGGAAGTCACACACACTTTGTTTATCATGCAGCTCCTGCAGGCGGCGCCACTTCATGCATTGAGCAGCCTCTCAGCCAGCGAGCGCCAGTGTGTGGAGACCATAGTGGGAATGGGCTACTCGTACGACGGGGTTCTCAAGGCCATGCAAAGACAAGGACAGAACGTGGAACAGGTTGAGTACATAGTTGTCATTATAAAAGCATCAATTTTATCACTAGTCAGACTCGTTAAGGGCACGCAGTCCAACCCTTGCTTGCTTTTCTTATGAGGCTCCCTCTTCAGGCCTGGAGGAAATGTTTACCGTCGTAAAGACGAGCTGCTGATGAAGCATTTCACCCAAATCTAGTTCTATAAAGTTCTGAAAACTGACTGTTGTGTGTTTTGTATGATGTTCCGTTCACTACCCTCATATAGAAGTGTACTACATAATACTGCTTTTAACAACGTCCTGAACGTAACGGATGGTTTATTTGTGTGTGTGTGTGTGGGGGGGGGTTCCCAGGTGCTGGAGTACCTTTTTGTTCACGGTCGACTGTGTGAACGAGGTTTCGAGGCGGCGGCGGTGGAAGAGTGTCTGGAGATGTTCCAGTGTTCCGAGGAAAAGGTTCGTCCGTCAGAAGAGAATCATCCTGGTTCTATATGTGGAATTTAGCATGTGCTTCACTCACAGAATCCAGAGGAGAAACAAAAATCTCATATATACATAACACCCAATCATCACGAACACACTCGGCTCGAACACTCCCTATCGTGTCTTTGGAAAGACAAACTGCTTCTCACTTTCCTACAGTCGATGGTTCATACAGCCAGTCGAACCCGACACCCCGCCAGGATCGTGTCGGGGTCACTGGAACGAAATTAGTCACGTACCCAGTCAGAATGGTACATGAAGAGCATCCGGTGATGCAGGATTTTACATACCAATCTCACACACACACACACACACACACACACACACACACACACCAGTGACTTTTCACCGGACACATTTATATCAGTTTGTCGACAGTGGTGTGATACGAGTACAGCGCTGGTGGTGTTCTGTAATTAAAACATCTGGGGTTAATGTGACGACCTCTGTTTGTCCTTCAGGCTCTGCAGTTCTTACAGCTGATGTCTCGATTCGGTGAGATGGGCTTCGAGAAAGACGCCATCAAAGAAGTTCTGCGAATGCACAATAACGACCAGGATAAAGCTCTGGAGGACTTAATGGCTCGTACCACTGCAAGCTGAACCAGAGCATCACACACACACACACACACACACACACACTTACACCCACTGAGAAAGGACGAGCGAGCATGTGAAGGAGGTTGGGACTGTTCTCTGAACGTCTCGGATCGCTGGACACACACGTCCCTTAAATCTCACCCCCTTCTGTTTGTGACCCGACCTTTCAAGTATTTCTTCATCTGTGTGAGCAGGAGACGCCGCCGCCACCGACGTTCCCTCGGTACCACCACGGACGAATGTGGCACCAGCACAGACTGCGACGGCGAGTCGTCTCCGAGTGAATCGGATACACGCTCGAGTAGGGATGGAACGATAGCCTCTACCCATGATGCAATGCAATTCACGACATTTCCTTTATTTACATTTATTTATCTCTTACAAATCGGATTCTGTATTGTGATTCTTTTCTAAATGGAAATTTGATTGGTTAAAGAGAAATACCGATTTGAATGGTGAATCGTTACATCCCTGCACTCCAGTGTGAACAGACGATTAAAAGAAAAGGTTCCATTCTGTCGTCACTACTGACCGTTACTCTGTCTGTTCTGGTTCTGCTGTTTATTTGGTAAATCAAACGTTCAGTTGTTGAACTGATGAACCAGACGAAAGCTCATTTGTGTTCATTCTGTCATTAAAGAATCATTAACAGAACTACTGAGCGTGTGCATGTTTGAGGACGAACGACGTCCGGACGTGTCGAACTGAGAAGGGTTCTGCAGCCGTTTCACATGCGCGGTGTTTTCACACCGGATAAAACACACAGAATGATAAAGATTATAAAATTCTCGCTGACATCATCACGCTGTAATAAAGATTTTATTATTCATCATATTTACTGTTCGTTTAAATGTTCTGCACCGGCGTCGTGTTCAGTCGTGTGACCCTGCTCATGGTCACACAGCGTCCCGTTCTGATATAAACCGTCAGCACAGCACGAAGGTTCTGGGTTCGAGCACCAAGTATTACGGGTCCTTTTTTTTGCAGACCTACAGTCCATAATCATTAAAATGTGGATAATGGAACCACAACAAGTCTTAAGCGAGGCTGCATTGGTGGCTCAGTGGTTAGCACCGTCGTCGTCTCACGTCAAGAAGTCTTTTACCATTTCCATTACAGAGGGCTATCTCCCACCATCCAAAGACGTGCAGACAGGTTTATCAGTGATACTGAAGTGGTGCTTGCGTTGGTGTCTCTGGACGCTGTTACAGACCGGCGGACCTGTTCAGGTGTTGAGTGTATTGACACCCTAGATAACAGAAGGACAGATGGAGCCACCGCGACCCTGGACAAGGACACACGAGTTACAGAACTGACAGGACACAGTGGAGACGCGCATGCGCAGTAGCCAGACGCTTGTTGACGTTCGAGCTGCGGATGGCGACGCTTCCGTTGATGACGTATTTGCGGTGTGGCGGAGCCGAACAGAGCAACCGAGCCGAACCCACGGAACCTTTAACCCGAACATCATCACATCCACGCGGCACCCACGATCCCCACCGAGCCGCGGGAGAAGCAGCACATCGACAGCCGGGCCCTGGACCCCGCAGCGCACCGCAACTCTCTCACTAACATCCCCGATTGATGCTCCACTTCCCCGCGTCTCTCACACTCGTGTTGGGCTCCATGTGGGCGCGGAACCTGCGTGTGTCCGATTATGGCCAGAAAAACAGTTAGCAGGAAGAGAAAAGCCGCCGAGTTTAAAGAACAACAGGTTGGTTAAACGTTAGCATGCTGGCTAAAGGTTTGTGTTATGCTAACCGTGCTAACAAGTAGCATATCGGCTTTTTTATTTCCTTAGCGCGTTTTAAAAAAAGCTCATAAATAAGAAACACGTTCTTACGTTTACATTTATAAAGGAATATAACTATAAAAAATATAGGATCTTTATGATATTTGTTTTGTTTATTGTTAATAATTTCAGGAAGTCTGTTAGTGCTGAACGATTCACATGGAACCGAATTCTATATGACTCCTTATAAGAATCAAAACGAGTTTTATTATTTTTATATTTATTATTAATAACTTAAGAGATTCACACACAATATGGATAGTTAGATGCTATTTATGTTTGTTATATGTTTTTGTTAGTATAGTCAGTTGTTACAGTTTGTTAATAAACGAGCATTTTATAAATTGTTTACATCCAGTACATGACGTATCGAATCAGTGAATCGACTCTCGTTCGGATGTGATTGTTTGTTTTTTTTTAATTGTAAACAATATTACATTAAAGTGTTAGTTTTTATTTATTATAAGTTTGTCGGGTGTGTTTAGTTACGACGTTATTTGATAATAATTGATTCGGCTGTAAGCTAACATGCTAACAGGCCGCGGTTCTACTGTGGTACGTTTTCAAATGTAAACACCGGTGTCCTTAAACGCAATGCTTATTACATTTAGTGTGTTTACTACACAATTTAATGTGTGTGTTTTTTATTTAATGGTGCGTTCATGTTCCGTTGAATCTTACAACATTCACCAGGTTATTCAGGCTCGTGTCTGTGTGAGTCGAATACAGAATCGACTCCTACATGAGAGTTGATTCATCTGCTCGGTTCACTTTACTGAAGAACGACACAACCATCGGCTATACACTAAACACCTCAACAGGTCGGCAGTGTTACAGTTGTACACAGGACTGCATGTCTTTGGACTGTTTGAGGGCACTGGTGTCATTGAGGGGGGACACAAAACATTTTAGGAACGTGTGTGTTGCATATCTGCATCTTTATAGGTAACTTTATAGGAGCCCAGATAAATAGGGGGGAGGGGGGGGTGTTGTCAGGTATAAAAGACTATTTTACTACATTTTGCACTGTAACTAGATTTGTGCTTTTATTACATTTGGCCGGGATGATAAGTTTAGGGTATAAAACATAATTAACTTATGAATGATCTCATGATCACAAATACATGAATTTACCTCATTTAAATCTTAACAATACATTCCCAGTTACATAAAACAACTCTAAATTATATCTTCAATATAAATGCGTTGTGTTTAAATTTGCATAAAGTTCCACAACTGTCTGTTTTTTTTAGTTTTATGTACTTTTAAAGTCCTGTTGAAAACACTCACACACTTTTCGTTTGCTATAGTCATTTAAAAAATACATTTATTTATTGTTTTATTTTATTAATTGTATATCTTTGTTGCTCGTTGAAGATGCTACAAGTTAAGGCATCATTGCCGTGGCAACAGTGGTACTTTATCCCAGTAAAATCTCGGTCACTGTAGTGACATCATATATCTGGATTTTGATCGTAACTTGACCCTCGGTTATTGTTTATATCGTGTTGTTAATCCTTCACACAATGACTGGTGAACGACACCATTTTTCATTCGTTTAAGATCACAATGTTGACAATGAAGGTTTTTTTTAATAAGCAGTGTTTATGACAGCGTGGTGTCACTTTCTCGTTTGATGGGAACGCCTGCCTCTCAAATATATTTTAATGGAGGATGAAGGCTCCAGTCGAGGCAACTGGAGAACATTCACAACAGAACTTGTTAAACTCGGCCTTTCTGGGTCGCCGGACACAGTGGATCAGATTTTACCAGGGATTTCAGGCTTAAAATAAAGAGAAATAGTTACAGTCCAAGCCATGACTACTAAAGGCTGAGTGTATGACATTTGGGGAAATAATATATAGATGGAAATTTCTTTCAACAGGTGTTTTATTATCTGTATTATTCTGGCTGCAATACACCAACTGACCAGCGTTTTACATGAGAAAGTGCTCTAGAGAGGGGGGCGCTGTGGAGTTCTTGTCAGCAGAGAAACTCAGGGTTGAGCTTTTGACTCACTGATGAATGAATCCTCTGCATTGGACCCGTACGGTGAAACACACATTTAGACACACTAGGGGGCAGTAGTGAGTGGTGGGCGACCCTATTGTAGTCATGGCACCCGGGGAGCAGGTCAGGGTGTTGGCTGTCTCGCTCAAAGGCATTTCAGTCAGGACCCGTCGACTATAAAACCAGCAATCGTCTGACCACATGTTTGGATGTTTGGTTTGCTAACCACCAGGACACGACTGGCTCTCAATATATAATATATTCATGTTTTTGTAATAAATATAAATAATATATAATGTTTGTTTTCAGCTCGTGGCAGCTTGTTTTTGACCTTTGAGGTATGAATAATACAGATATTACTGTAAACCTGCAGGAGTTAACCGTGCTCCCCTCCCTCCCTCCCCAACAGCTCGATTGGTGCCAGTCTGTGAGCAAGCGTGCCCGTGTGTCCTCTTCGTCCCGCCATGCTCAGCAGTGTTGGCAGGGCTGTCAGTCATTGGTCTGCGCCGTCCGAGGTCGGGAGGTCCGGCCACAGAAGCAGCATGAATGGGGCTTCCAGCGCAGTTTACGAGGCTTCGCGGCGGGACGTGTGCCGGGAATCCTGCGAGAACGCGAGTTCACCCTCGGCTGCCTCA
Source organism: Hoplisoma paleatum (assembly GCA_028565875.1). NCBI lineage: Eukaryota > Metazoa > Chordata > Actinopteri > Siluriformes > Callichthyidae > Hoplisoma > Hoplisoma paleatum. The sequence goes on from JAOTRQ010049432.1 coordinate 13,455, forward strand.
ACAAGGTGTTCGCCTCGCAGTGGCTCAACCATCGGCAGGTGGTGTGTGGGACCAAGTGCAATACGGTGAGATGTGACTGTATCCTGCAGTTCATCCTGCAGGGGGTGCTCACTGGTTTACAGACTCAGAGTTTCTTTATGACATGGTGGACTTGTTGATTGTTGATTGTGTTTCTTTTGCTCAGCTTTTTGTAGTAGATGTGTTTACGGGGCAGATTACCCGCATACCCATGCTGAAGGACCGAGAGGGCAGGGGTGGCACCTCCACTCCTCTGGGTGCTCCTGGCTTTCATGGCCCAGGCCTGACCGGGGGACTGGATGCCCAGCAGGGCTGCGGCATCCACGCCATTGAGCTTAACCCCTCACGCTCGTTACTGGCCACCGGCGGTGACAACCCCAACAGCCTGGCCGTCTATCGCCTGCCGACTCTCGACCCGGTCTGCGTAGGGGACGTGAGTACCCTTCCCACTGTACCCCTGGCACATAACTTCTCAATCAGTGGGTGTTATCCAAAGTATTAACCGGCTTAGAGATCAGAAGGTCGTCAGTCCAAGCCCCACTACTCCCAAGTACTGCCACCGTTGGACCCTTAACGAGGTTCCGGACCCTCAATCGCTCAGAATGGTGCTCACTTGTGAATTATGAAGTAAATGATGACAGCTTTGCCCGTTGCTGTTCTGTCATTCAGCGTCATGAGGAACCACCTGGAACGGTTCTCCAACAGTCCTGAATGACTTCCCAGAGGTGCTGAGCCCTTGTCGAGTGCTTCGCCTTCATTCCTGGGTTCAGGGTTTAGATCAGGTGATGGTGGAAGTCTGGTCATGTGACCCAGCACTCCATCGCTCTCTTATCGGGTGAACAAACACTGAATGAGAAGGGGTGTACATACTTTCGACTGCTTTTGTAATAGTTAAAATTAGGAAGCCACCAGTGTTTGTGGGAACTCACTGAAAGCCGTGTGTTATTGTGACAGGACGGACACAACGACTGGATCTTCTCCATCGCCTGGATCAGTGACACCATGGCTGTGTCGGGTGAGAGAAGAATTCATGTAACCATTCACAAAGAATCAGAAAGAATCGATTCACTGAAGCACTGTGTTTTAGGTTCCCGCGACGGCTCCATGGGTCTGTGGGAGGTGTCCGAGGAGGTCCTGAGTCTGGCAGAGAGACGACAGGCCGAGGAAGGAGTTCCCAGCTACGCCCACATCTCCCACCGCGCCCTAAAAGACATCCCGAAGGAGTACACACACCCGTACAACTGCAAAGTCCGAGCACTCGCCTTCAATAACAGCCATAAGGTCAGTAACAGGACGTACAGAATAACAGTGCTGTCTGTATCACTGTGCTGTCTGTCTCACTGTGCTGTCTGTCTCACTGTGCTGTCTGTCTGTCTCACTGTGCTGTCTGTCTCACTGTGCTGTCTGTCTGTCTCACTGTGCTGTCTGTCTGTCTCACTGTGCTGTCTGTCTCACTGTGCTGTCTGTCTCACTGTGCTGTCTGTCTGTCTCACAGTGCTGTCTGTCTCTCTCACGGTGTTGTCTGTCTCTCTCACTGTGCTGTCTCTCTCACTGTGCTGTCTCTCTCACTGTGCTGTCTGTCTCTCTCACTGTGCTGTCTCTCTCACTGTGCTGTCTGTCTCTCTCACTGTGCTGTCTGTCTCTCTCACTGTGCTGTCTGTCTCTCTCACTGTGCTGTCTGTCTCTCTCACGGTGTTGTCTGTCTCTCTCACGGTGCTGTCTGTCTCTCTCACGGTGCTGTCTGTCTCTCTCACGGTGTTGTCTGTCTCTCTCACGGTGTTGTCTGTCTCTCTCACAGTGCTGTCTGTCTCTCTCACTGTGCTGTCTCTCTCACAGTGTTGTCTGTCTCTCTCACTGTGTTGTCTGTCTCTCTCACTGTGCTGTCTGTCTCTCTCACGGTGTTGTCTGTCTCTCTCACGGTGTTGTCTCTCTCTCTCACGGTGCTGTCTGTCTCTCTCACGGTGTTGTCTGTCTCTCTCACTGTGCTGTCTGTCTCTCTCACAGTGCTGTCTGTCTCTCTCACTGTGCTGTCTCTCTCACTGTGCTGTCTGTCTCTCTCACTGTGTTGTCTGTCTCTCTCACTGTGCTGTCTGTCTCTCTCACGGTGTTGTCTGTCTCTCTC
>JAOTRQ010049441.1:0-15592 GCA_028565875.1 Hoplisoma paleatum
TGTTTTCCTGATCATTCTGTAAGTTTTCCTCTTTGTATTTTTATCCTTTTCAAAATGATCCCATATTTTACATCCTTACACACATGGAATAAATTCCTGTCACGTCTTCCTTTGTCAAATTAAAAGCCCCAGAAGCCTTTTGACGACGCACCTGCGACTAATCAACCAATGGAATTTGGCCAACTAGTAATTTTTTGGGTCACCCAATGATTAATCGATTATTCGCGGTCAGCCCTATGAGAAACTCACCTCTTTTTTCTGTCATCATCACTTGATGAGGAACTTTCATCTTTTTTTCGTCTGATGTGTTTTCTCTTCTTCCCTCGGGCCTCATCTTTGCTCCTCTTGTCTTTGACCTTTTCTTTGTGCACCTCTTCATCACTGTCGCTATCCTCCAGAAGAGTGTAGGTCTTGTTCTTCCTCTCCATCTCCATGACCTGTCGCTCTAAAACCCTCGATGCTTTCTCAACAACCTGTTTCTTTGGAACCTGAACAGAAAAAGATAGGGATCAAGAACCTAAACGAAAATACCATGTTGTAGGGTTTAGACAATCCATACCTTGTTATATAACTCCTGAGCGAATGCTGTTATTCTCTGATCGATATCAATAGTGCCAGTTTGTTTAAGTCTTTCCACAAAGTCCTGAGGGGCAGAAGATTTCTGTGCCAGGCCAATCATGAACTGGGCTACATATCTGTCGCTCAGACCCAGGATGTCATGAAGTCGATCACTGACCCACTGCTCCAGATTAGCCATGCTGAACACAAATAAAACAAGTGTAATACAAAATCAGAAGCTATAAAATGGCAACAAATATTGTAGCACAAAATACAGATTGTGTAGTGTATATTATGTGGATTGTGTAGTGTATATCATGCAGAATACAGCTTTTGTAATGCAGTCCAGAAGATTGTGTATAGTAATTTATATGGAGTACTGCAGATTGTGTAATGTACATTATGTGGAGTACTACATGTTGTGTAGTGTAGATTATGTGGAGTACTACATGTTGTGTAGTGTAGATTATGTGGAGTACTGCAGATTGTGTAGTTGTACATCAGTCTGTAGTACAGTTAACTTTTATATGCAGCACAATTACACAACTGCAAACAGCTGTTTGGTTAAACCAGCCTGGTATTCGCGCCTTTCTATCTTAAAGACAGGTAAACAAAACATCTAGCAACAACATATTCACACAATAAACAACAACATGTAAACAAGTTCACGCTACTCACGTTAGCTTCTGTAATACTCACGCTCGTTTACTTCCGTTGGCTCCGCAACACTACACAATAAAAGTCCCCAACTACTGCAGGGCTAGTCGCACACACCATACTAGACTCAGCGTGAACTTGAGATTAATATTACAAGTAATATAAAAATACGTTAATACATATTTTAATTTACTTAAAACCGTAGAGTTTTTATCATATTTAAACTCTGAGTCATTTTTACAGTCACGTACAGTGATGCACATTTTCATTTCCCCTTATTATTATTATTATTATTATTATTATTATTATTAGTATTACAGTAGTACTACATAAAAAAGTTTCACTTACAGGTATTAATTATTATTATCAATTAGTAGTTTTACTTCATTTTCACTTATTCTTAAAAATACAAAATAAAAGCTTACTGATCCACGCATCTGATGTCAATAAATATTCAAGAAACTAAAAATTAATTAAAATATTTTTACACTATAAATACGACTGCTATTTATTTTCTCATGAATCATTTAAAATCATTTAAATGTTACAGTTTGCAGGTCTTGAAATGTACTCAAGCATTGTATCAAGCAATAGTTAAATATCTGCTATAATATTTTTGTGTAGGTGGCCTATAAAAAGTGATTTGCAACAAGTGAAAGGAAGTCTGAGCTCACGTATAAAAACCAGAAGAGAAACTAGTAACACAAACCACCCAGAAAAGTTTGATATCAGAGACGCAGCAACGACATTAATGCAGCTGCAGCTGGACATGTCGACATTATATAGCATAAAATAGCATAAATATTGTGAATAAATATTGTGAATAAATATTCTGAAGCAAGATGAGTTTTATTTTACTGCACAGTTTGCTTGTATGTTGTGAGTTTGTAGTTGTTGCTGCTTATCGTCCTGTTATCATCGTTCATGGCTTATTTGATGGTCCCAGGCAATTCACAAAGTTGTCCAAATTCATCATACAGGTAATAAAAGAACTTTATCATCACTATTGACGTTTAAAAACGTCCTGTTTTAGTATTCATACATTTATAAGTGTTTGCCAAACATTTGTAACACGTGTAACACAGCAGAATGTTTTTGGTTTTCTCTGTGAATATTTAAAAAAACATTAACTAAATTAAGTAATTTAAGATTTTAGTCATGTGTAGTAATACTCTAAGAATTGTTAAAAAATGATTTCATTTAAATGTTTAAATTTGCTTGTGGGAATAATTTATTATTAATTCCTGCAGTATTGATGTGGCCAGTGTTTTTTTTTAATCTGTAGTTTACAAAAAGTAGATGAACATTCACTTAGATAAACATTTAAAACTAATATTATTACAATTTTATCAAGGTCCTGTAAGGTTTATAGTTTATGGTTGTGAGAACGTTTGCTCAGAACATTGAGACAACTTTACATAACTAGTGACTAGTGAAAGTTGTTGGAACGTTTCCAGTTTGCTGAGAATAAATTATTTGTCACAGTGATCAAATTTGAACACAGATTTTTATAAAATATATTTATTATTGTAACCAGGTAAATTCTGTTTAAAGACGTGTAATGAAATGCATGGTTTCTTCTGGCAATGTAAATAAAGTAGGTAACTTTATTACTTATACACATGTCCGTTAAGTAAGTCTAAGTTTGTCCATTCCTATCAACCAACCGTGAAACAGACCTTTTAAGGATTTATTAATACCTGACATGCATATATGATGCCACGATTGTGACGATGGAATCCTTCAAGCATTAGTGTAAACATGTGTTGTCGAGGCAGCACCTTGGCATGATCAGGATTGTATAGTTATTAAGGATGAATAAATGTTTATATCCAATATAACACAGACATTGTATAATGTCTGAATTCATTTTAAATCATTATTAAGATACTGATTCATCTTCTCAGCTATCGTGCCTATTTAAGGAGACCTCTTAAACCGGGTTTCTTAGTAATAGTTGTAGTTCTGTTTTCTACCTTTCAGTTCAAGATGAAACTTGCAATCTCTTTTTAAATGTTTCTCAGAGTCACCCAGGTACCCGTGTGACCACAGTAGACCTGTACGATGACATGTCCAGTCTGAAGCCACTATGGGAGCAAGTGAATGGCTTTGAAAAGGTTGTAACACCCATAATGCAGAACGCCACAGACGGTGTCCATCTTGTCTGTTTTTCACAAGGTCTGCTATCCTATTGTCTTGTCGTTTTATTTAAATGCGGTTTTGTAATATATTGCTGTTAGATTTTGACACCATTATGTTCTGATTACTTAGGGGGTTTGGTATGCAGAGGCCTTCTTGCTAAGCTTCCTAAACATAATGTCCACTCATTGATCTTTCTCTCATCACCTCTTTCCGGCCAATATGGAGGTCAGTATGCAACGGCAACGGTTACTTGTAGCAACACCTTCTGCTTTACTTCCCTTTTCTGTTTAAATCAAAATGCCTAACATTAAATACCTCCAAAACTCAGTTAATAGTCAAAGCTTTACTCACTAGGCTATTTGGAACCATTTTAGAAGTGCATGAACAGACCAGCATTACTGCTGCAGGTGATGTATAATATAATGAATTAAATATGCATTTTTTAATAGAAACATCTTATTTGAAGTATGTGTTCCCAAAATTTATCAAATCAAAGATTTATCACTTGTGCTACAACAATTTTGGACAGTCGATCTCCATCTGCAACTTCTGGAATGGTAAGAAACTAGACAAGCTAGTTCGGTCAAATATATTTGGTATGTGTATCTATTTATTCATGCTTAATGTGTTAGAACCTTTAGAACACTTGCTGTATATATGAGGTTAGAGTTAAAAATAAAACATTGAAGTTTATTTTCGTTTTCTTTCATTTCCCACCCAAGACCCTCACCAAAGAGTACGGTATGTAGAAAGCAACAGTTATCTTGCTCTATTAAACGGCGAGAGCAAGCATCCTTATTTACCAGGTAAACTATCTATGATGTTTGTAATAATTATATGTGAGGCACATTTTAATTATATGTTTTAAAGAGGTCTTTGAAGGCCAAATCTGTTTTAATAACATTATTTTGTTTTCAGAATGGCGAGAACATTTTTTGCACATAAAGAAGTTGGTGCTGATTGGAGGACCAGATGATGGTGTCATTACACCCTGGCAATCAAGGTATAACTTTTAAAAAGTGTATTTTTATAAACAAAAAAATATATTCATAGTTTGATTGTAGTTGTGGTAAAACGACCACATAGTGTTTTTTTTTACTGTGATTCAACTCTTGAGCAGCAGAGGGCGCACTCGCTTCTCTTTACTTATCAACCGCTTTGAATACTTTACCAATAAACCTTAGTTTTCTTAAACAATGATTTTATTATGGGAACGGATTGGTTAGAGTTATTTCGTGGAAAAAGATGTGGACACGTTGGAACATCTTATCACTAAATTTTTGAAGTCATTTAGAAACACATCCATAAATGCTACCCATCTAAGAGCTTCCTTACAAGAAATAAAAAAGACCTCAATGTTGTTTGTTCTTTTTCAGAACAACCTTCTTAAACCCCCTTTCTTTTACAAATGATTTAAGGGTTTACCACAATACAAGTCTTGCTTAAAAATTCAATAAAGGGGAAAACATTTATGAACCTGTAGGATACAGTGACTTCAAATTAGTTCATGTAAACTAATGTAATTTACATGTTATTAAAAGCTTTTCACTTTTTTGCTTCATTTTAAAAGCGTTTTATAGGACCATTAAAAAAAAATCAATTTTTAGATGCAACGATGAAATATAGACCTACATGAATGTTTTGTATATAACCCAGAGGAAATGCAAATCATTACATTTCTGTTGTTCACTCAACAGCTTATTTGGATTCTATAACAGTGATGAAAAAGTGGTTGAAATGAAACAGCAGGAGGTAAGCTGGAGCACAAATTGAATGCACTTTTATCTCCTTCTCATACTGGGGTGGACTGTGCTCAGAAAATTAAACTAGTAACAATTTGTCGATTTTTATACAGTTAACATTTTATTGTTTTGGCTAAGTTGATGCAAGTCTATAAGACTTGTTTACTGGATAAAATTAACACTTTTATTAGTAGTGAAAATAGTTATAAACCTAATCTAACCTTCAATCTAATTCGACATGTGGGATCGATCTCTTATTAATTACTGAAATCATACTAAATTCTTTTGGACATATTTTTGACCCAACTGTCAGTCTTTTTGTGATCATTCTGAAACCGATGCCTATAGGACTTTTCATGTAGTTACTAATAATCTGGTAAAACAATTGAGTAAAAAAACCTCAGTCCATTATTTTAAATAATTTTCAATGTTCTACCAAGCTAGACAAATTTTAAATGATTTCTGTTTGTGTTAGCATTTTATACTTGGGCCTACATAATGGGTCTTATATTTGTGCTAAAAATGTACTGTTCTCTTGTTTTCTTACTTTAGTGGTATAAAAATGATGTGTTTGGTCTGAAAACGTTGGACTCTGAGGGTGCTCTGATCCAGTGTGTGTTTCCTGGTGTCCGTCATGTCTTCTGGCATTCAAACTTTACCGTATACAAAAAATGCATTGATAAATGGCTGACTTAGATGGATAAATGTTAACAAAAGCTCTAACACCCCTGCTTTGTAAATCTTCTACCAAATACAAAGTTCTCATACTGTACGGTTTGCAGATCCGATGGCACAGTTGTAATTTATTAAGTTTAAGTTTTGTATAACACGATTTATTTAAGTATAAGGTTCACATAACACGGTGGAAAAGCTCATCTTTTAACTAACGTTAATTCTGAATTTTATAAAAAATAGTATTAAATTTGAATAGGTTTGTATAAATCACTAAAAAGCGTTGTATTACCCACTATTAAAGCTAAATAAAACATGCAAACCAGTTTGTGGCTGCACTTTTTTTTATTTATCCTAATGTATTCCACTGTTTAACGTTTTTGGCACAGTCTATGAAGCCATGAAGTCAAGACCCGCCTGCAGCATAAAAGGAATTTTAAAATAGTTTAAAGCCAGTTCAGACTGATCATGTTATTTGTATTTAGCAATTACATTGCATTTAGTAACACACACACACACACACTTAGATATTAAATAATGAAACTTTATTTCACATTCTGGTATTCAGCCATTAAATTTCACATACTTCAAACACTTGAGAAGCATTTTATATATTTTTTTAAATTATATATGGTGCGTTCCAACTTTTTTCGATGTTCGATGTCACAACAATGGATTGTTTTGAGTCTGCATTATTTCTGCATAAACCCAAGCAGCCACAAGGATCAAATACATATCACACTCCTACTTTGTGATTGAATTCAGGAGCTTTTTCCTGACCCCACATGTTCGGTGCAGTGGGCAGCTTTAGCCACGGCACCTGGGGAGCAGTACGGATTAGGTTCCTTGCTCAAGGGCACTTCAGTCATGACATTGTGATCACATGTTCAGTTCTCTAGACCATGGCTGCCCTGAAATCGATAGAACGAGGTCGATTGATAATACAAAACTGTCCAGGATGGTGCTTGATACAAACTTATGTCTGGATGAAACCGTTTCCTGTTGTAATAGTCATAAAATGATGAGCAATAAACAAACCTGTGTGTTTATATCTAATAAACACACAGATCTAAATATCTAATCCATACATCCATTATCTGATTTTTACCACCGATTCCTACCAGAGTTACATTGGGACACGTACTATTCAAATAAACCAAACACCTGAATAGGTCACCAGTCAGGAGAATTTGCAGTGTCTTCAGTTACCTGACTGTATGTCTTTGGACTGTGTCAGGAAACCCACGTAGACAGACACATGCAAATAAAAATCTTGGTTCTACTAATCTGGGTCCAAAGTGGGCATCGTTTGGTTTAGTGCACTAGTTAGACTAGTTAGGGTAGTAGAGGTAGTGGTAGGTGGTGGTTTGAGACGTGAAACCTGCGCACAAAACAGGTAGGACGAGGATGACGTCAGCAAGCAGGTAGAGCGGCGTGGGTTTCAATCAGGTCCGCCGGTGAAGTTTAGTTCGGCTCTTTCGGAGAACTTACAGGTAAGTTTCTAGAGCATTCTACCCTTATAAGTCAAATAAAGGACGGCCTCGCGTTTATTGTAATGATCTCCGTGTAATTGCAGTGATTCGATTCAGTGTCTGATAGTTTTATACCGACTCGGGTTGCCTTTCACTTTTCACCGACCTGAAACGATTAACATACAGTAAATATGTCACTGGTTTCCCATGAGTGTGTTTGTTCCCGATATTTACCCTCCTATTAAACAAACATGGTTCGTGTTTAAGCTTTTAAGGTTCAGTCTGGCACTATTATCGGTCACGTTGCTGATTTTCTCTCTGTTTGTTCGCCACATTGAGCTTAAATGTCGCCTACATGCAATGAAGTGACCGACCCGTGTTGCCAGATTGAACACAATCCACCCTTGGTTTCACTTAAGCAATAGTTAAGTTTTAAACCTAACCACAGGTTTATGCCTTCTAATGTATCGCTGGTACAGTTAATATTAATAATATGTAAATATTAACAATACCTTTACTTATTACTTTCAACTTGGCCACAGCCTTCTTTATTTGTCCAGGTTTGTGACAGGCAGTACAATGTGTTGGCCAGGTATGGACAATTCAGCATCTCCAATTAGCCTTGTGGCATGTCTTTGGACTGTGGAAGGAAGCCGGAGTGTCTGGAGGAAATCCACGGGAGAACATGTAAAAACTCTGGATAGAAAGTACATGTGGCTTGAACTTGTTGACTTGTTATTGTAGTGGGCAGCCCTAGACACTACACCCTGGGAGCAGTTATGGGTTCAGTGACTTGCTCAAAGGCACTTAAGTTAAGACCTGTCAGTACTTGGAATCAAACTGGCAACCGTCCAATCACAAGTTTTCGAACCAGCAGGATACTGATGCCTGATGGTTGAGGGATTACATTTGTGTATCCAGACAAAATTGTTTATTAGTAGAAATAATAGATGCAGGATGTTTGTAATACGGGGTGTGTTAGTGACCTTGGTTTGTCATGGGTGCAGTAAGTAAGAAGGGTATAATTATTTAGACACTGAAAAGACGAAAACTGATAAACCATAAGTAAAACATCAGTTAATACTATATTTTAAGAACATCTTCTTAACCAGTATAGTATTTTTAAACTGCTTTAAACTGGCAACCCATGAGCAACGTGTCCTGTGGCAGGGCTCTATAAACATGAGGTTTGTTTGCAGAGAATGAGTTAGCTCTCAGCTACAGATTTTGCTTTCACTACACACACACACACACACACACACACTGACTCTGCTGTTCAATGAGGTTTTAGGCCCGACTCGTCTCAAATCTTTAGAACTTATATTACATCACTGGGGCAGTTCCACTATCCACCTAATCTGTTCAATCTCGATTTGACCTCCTGTAGGATGACTACCAGGAAAAAAACCGAAGATTGCCGTATTTGCGGTGGGGATCTGCAGGGGAACCAGCGCCGGTGGCTCTTTGCTGCAGAAAATAGGAAAGGTGGAAAGACTCACAGCCCAACACGATCTGTTTCCAAAAATTCCAGTACACTCTCACCAACTAGGTCCAGCAGCCCATGGGGTAAGCAGAACTGCAGAACACGCACACACACACACACACACACACACACACACACACACACACACACACACACACACACACACACACACAAAGTATGTGTTATAATCTGTTTAACAGTCATGCACAGAACGGTGATGAAAAATTTAATGACTTTTGTATGTATTGCACCTGTAGTGTTGTAACCAGCTAGAAATGTAAGATATTCATTTTATTTTTATTTGGTCTTTAACATTTCCCCAAACCATTGGTACTTACATGAAGTTCATTCTGTCATGACACTTTTTAGTAATGTTCTGGGAGACGTACTTGAACTTCGATATTAGTTAAAGTCTCCACAAACCCAGGTGGCACAGCGGGATGTTCTACTAGCACCAATGTCTACATTTTACCTCGGGTGGGTAGGCTAGACCATGTGGGTTGGGTCTTGAAACACGAGTGAATAGGTGATAAAGGCTGTTCTAAGGATTGAATGAGGTATGAGCAGCAATATGAGGACAAACTGACTACTTTTTTACCACTGTCCTTTTCACTACTTTGTAATTAACCCAATCCATGCAGCGAAACACATTTACGCACACTAGAGGCCAGCAGTGAGCAAACCTGCCCAGCACAGTGGGAAGCTTTTTCCATGACACCCAGTGAGCAGGTGACTTACTCGTAAAACCGACAACCTTCGGATTACAGGACCGATTTTCCAGCACCAGACCAGGGCTGCCATAATGATAAAACTATGATTAATTGTGGTAGCAAAAAGGTGGACTAAGATAAATTGGAAGAACGCACATAAATTAGAAGATAAAGGGTATGTGCAATTCTATTTAAATTAGTCATTTAAATAATAAAAGTAATTAAGTGGATCTTGTCTTAATAAGTACAACCTCATTAAACAGTCATGATTTCCTCGGCTATGGGTGAGCCTAAGATGTCTCATAAATGGTTGTTTTATTTACTTTGATGCATTTAATGCTTAGAACTTCATAATGCAGTAACATAGGTTGTTTACAAACCTATAAAATATATTTGGCTCCATTATCCTCAAGGCGTCATTGAAAATCAACATCCAGACAGTCCTGTGTGAATAAGTATTTATCAGATTCATAATAATCATCCTTTTCTTTTTTTTTTAGGTAGCACTTTATCCATTGGTTCCTCGTTTTCACCCTACAAGTCCCATGCTCTGCCCACCCCTACTAAAGGAATGGACCCACTTGCTGTACTTACACATATTTTAGGTCAATCTGTATCTCGGGGGAATGGACAGGGGGAGTTTATATGTGGCAAGTGTGTATCTGTGCTAGAACGAGTCTTTAAATTTGACACAGTTATAACCAGAGTCCGAGTTCTGTCCAGGGAGAGGCTTCAGAAACTCGCCCAGGAAAGGGATAATTTAAGACGATGGGTGCGAGGAGTTTACAGACAGCATCACCCATCCGAGCTAAGAAACAGAGGAAGCTCTAGCGAAGATGATTTTGATGTTAGGAACGGAAGTTCACTTGCAGACACTGGCAGGGCCTACCAGGAGATGCTGAGTGACAACATGGCCTTTTCTGCATACGAGTGTTGGTCTGAAAAATCGGAATCTTGTCCATACTTTAAGAGGACTGGAAAACAATGTAAGACGAAAAATTGTGAGTGCTGCGACTCGCTTAGGGTGTCTGATTCTGATTACGAATCTGTATGTGGAGTCCCTCGACATTTACCCCAGGAAGCCTTTTCTCCATTTGGCTTGTCACGTGACCAATCCCTAAGCATGCCTCTTTCCTGGTCCAAACCAAGATCGCCGCATTCTAGTCCGGCATCCTTGGCTGGTTCTTGTCAATCACTTGAATCACAAACTCGCAAAGCTTCTGCACGATCACTGGACTCGCTCGACGGTCAGGATCAGTTTGGCTGGACAGAGGAGCACCCGGTTATCTTCAACTCCATCCTCGAAGAACTAAGGAGTATCGAAGGGAAGCCATTGATGTCTCCATCGGGAAGTCGCATTCCAGTTCTGGCTAAAGGACAGAATGGTACCGTGGTTGTTAGATCACGTGTGACTGGGCTTGAGCGTGAGCTGGATTTTGGAGCGGATGAGGATGAGTTAAATGGAGAGAGCGATGATGTGCTGACTGAACTAAGGGATGAATTTTTACCACTGCAGAGAGAAGTAAGAATGCATTTTATATTTATAATACAGATTAGATAGATTACATTGATTTTCAGTGTTGAATTGATTTCACAGGATATCAGATGACATAAACAATTCCAGAATTCCGTCCAATGTTCTCCTGTATTTATTTAGCTTACTACCCAAGGTTTAATTTTTTTCCTCAGTACAGCACAAAATAAAGCTCCTATAGACTTAAAATCTTGTACATTAAGCAGATAACATAGTATTACACATATTGCTGCTGCTACTACTTCTGTAATGTACAGTACCAGTCAAACATCTGGACACATTCTCATTCAGTGTTTATTTCCCCTATAAATTCTACCTCTGACTATTTAAGTGCTATTTTACCAAGCAAGCAAGTGATCGAGTGCCGTTTCAGATGACCTGTGCTCCCCCTTGTGGCTTGCATCACTACGCAGTCATTTCAGCACGTAGTTATAAAGTTTTTGAGATGCATGTCGTGCGGCGCAGAGACTCCACGGAAGGGATTCACGTCAACACGCGCTTTACGTCAGAAGTATCAGCCTTAAATCTACAATGTGGAAAAGTCTTGAATGAGGTCTTTTGTCTAGTATAATGTATTATTATAAAAAAAGAGAAAAGAATAACACTCCGATGCTGTTTGAAACAAGTGTGGCAGCTCTTGGATTAAACATCATCGTGTCGCTTCAGGCCAAATCAAACGTTTGAAACTAAACATGTCTTGACTGATTTTGTTAATTTCGAATCACTTGTGAAGTATGTGGGGGAAAAACTATTATTTCATCTTTCTTGCCAAACAAAGGTTTCTTCAGCCAGGATGCACCTCGCCGTCAAGCAGTTACGTGAACAGCTGGATCAAGCACAAGCTCGGATCAGGATCCTTGAGGCAGGAAGTCAAGTCCCCACCCAAATCGATTCCAGTAGTACCAGTACAGCAAAGCCAGTGGAGGTACAGCGACAATAAATAGTGAACGAGTTAGTCGGGTGACATTTTTTAGCTAGGTTGGATTTTTTTTGTCTCACAGAACCGTCTACAGATTTTGGCCTTAAGAATAGAGAAGTCATTTTCAATTGTTCAAGCCGACCTGGCGGGGCTGAAAGAAAGGATTCGTACTTAAATGGTGCAATGCTGTAATAGTACAGTAATTAATGCAGTAGTGAGATTGGTTTGAAGTTGATCCGAAATATCCATCCATCCATTATCTGGTTTTACCAGCACTTAATTCCATTTAGGGTCACAGTGGAACAAGCACTGGGCAACTACACTAAACCTCTAATAAGCATTTATTAAAAAGGTACATAACAGGTGATCACATGGAGTATTTTATTGTTAATTGAGTTTTGTTTTCATTGGAAAAGTATCTTTACACCAGTTTTATGATACACTATCCATCATGCAATATGAATCATTGTCTGTTAAATATAAAGTACAGATTTAACATAAAGGTTTTAGTCAAAACCCATTCACAGTCCATAGACATGCAGTCATTTTTTTCAGTTATGTCATGTCTGTTGTGGGCTTGTGAGATGTTGCCTAAGTAAGTGTGTGTGTGTAATTACAGTGGGTGTGTTGCTTTTAGCCATATGCAGATTTGTAAAATTGCTGGTGTAGAAATGTCCACACGCACACGCACGCACACGCCTATTCCTGGAATGTCCCTTAACTGGAGCCGTTTGCTCTGGGCTTCGGCTGTTGTTTAAGTAGAACATTAACTAGCTGTTCAGCTATAATATTTTAACCTTTTCATGTACCATCAAACCTTTTCTACAATAATTACTTTTTTTGTATTTTTGTATTGTCAAGCCGCAATACATTCTGTTGAAATGATTGCGTGTGAATGTCCTGCTTTATTTCAGTATCTGAATCACATCTCTGATGATGACTCTGATGGCCTGATCAGCAGTCTTGGCCATTCGTTGCAAAGCAAGGATAAAGTTATTCAGGTCAGTCCATTCAAGATGGATTATTAGTTATATATCAAGCGCCACGTAACCTATTTCTTTATAAATGACCCGGCGTTCTTCCCCTTCACAGGAATGTGTAACTTTGATCCAGAAGCTGTGTACAGGGGTTGAGGAGGCCGATAAGCTGGTCCACAAATTCACGGTGTCTCTGACCAACATGCATTCAGATAAAGAGGTAATGAATGTTACTAATTTAGCTTTTCATCAAGGTTCTGTCTGTATAGAACCTCCTTTTTATAAACTCTCTGTGTGCTTTCTTGGTTCTTAGAGTCTCCTTTTAAATGTCAGAGCCTTCAGAATTCGACCAATCAAGTGTGGAGCTACTTTGTGCCTTGTTAATTGTGGGATAGTGATTTATTTACATGGGTACTGTTATACCCCTCGTGCTACAATTAGAAACCTGTTGGGAGCATCATTTAGAAGTGCTGTCTTATAGAATGCAGGGGGCCATTTAACCCTCTCTTTTAACCCTGTGCTTTAAACAAGCTGGGAATTGTGAATATATAAAATAATTTAAAGTGTTGACTTTTGTGCTATTATAATTGCTTGTTTGCCCATGGTCATGCAAAATTGGGTTAGCAGTGTATTACATCTACGGCATTAAGTAACAACCACTCCACAAGAGCACTATTACATGTGTTTAAATAGTTGTAAGCAGATTAGCTTTAACTGATCATTTCAGTTACTTTCTGTATATTTGTATCTAGTGAGTCAAATATAATTCTCTCTTTTTCTTCTGTTTGTGTTTGTTTATAAGGTCGTACTACAGACTGAGCTATCGGAACTCAAAGAGAAAGAACATGGTCTGCAGAATAAGCTGGAGGTGCTTCAGCAGGCTGCTCGAGGACGGGAGAGAGATCTGCTTACTCTTAATACTGTGCTCCAGAGTAACCAAGATGTCATCAGTGTAAGCAAACACATGATCAAGGTTGAACCAACAAACACACACCCATTCTGTTTGTTTTGCCAGTAACACTGGTTGTCGAGTGCTGACTAATATGTTACGTCATTAAAACCTCTGTAAGTTTTTGCTCATGATTTAATTCACTCAGAATAGAGATGTGCAAGGACTGCAAGTGCAAATCTTGAGGGATTGTTTTATAATACAGTTCAGAGCTGTTCACTCAGATACGTTTTAAAACGTATTCAAAACCACTTGGAACAACAGTAATCAATAACTTGGGACACTATCACGATCAACTTCCATCAACCTGGCAACGTTTCTTTGAAGTTTTAACTGGCTTGAAACTAATGAAGCCTTATTACAAGAGTTTGTTAGAATTTGTCCACATTGTTAGTCAAAAACATTTGTGATTCAAGTATATAATAATCTATTTACTTCATATTTATCTTTTGTTTTTGGCTGTAGCACTTGCGGGTGGAATTAGCCGAAAACACGAGATCACTGCAGGACATGCAGAAGGAACGGCAGTTATGGAAAGAGTATAACTCTTCCCTGGAAGCGATGCTGCATGAAAAAGATTCTCTGATATCCCACCTGCAGGTGGCACTAGAGAGTGCCCATAAAGATGCTCAGGTTTACAGCTCATTCTTTTTCTATCCCATACGTTATAAAACCCAGTGCTGTGTGCCTTCGTGAACATGACTTCTTGTTCGTGCACACAGGCTCTCTCTGATTCTCTGATTAGTGCAAGATTAGAAGAAGGTGGAGCCGAAACTGTTCTTGCCACTCAGATGCGGGAGCAGGAGACGATGCTCTCTAAATGTCTGAACGACTGGGAGCAGCACACTGCCACAACCAGGGAGGAAGTTTCCAAACTCTGTATGGTTCTGGAAAATACTGAGGCTCAAATACAGGTAACACCGTGTGTACTCACTACAGCTGCCTATAAGCATCCTTTGCTTGTTGGAAATACTCAAACATTGTTTTTATCGACAACAGTGTGGTCTTTGAAGAAGACTATTGCGCCATATTCACCTTTTGTGTGTTTTTGTTCTTCCACATGGGTCTCTTCTGCTCCTAGAAACACTCCAAGTTTGAATAAAATCCATCCATCCATTTATTGTAAATGATTACAAATATTTTTGGTTCAGGAAAAATTTGCTCTTTTGACTTCCATGGTATTGTGATGTAACAAATACATGATTTGCATCGAACCTCACCGGTACTACTTATCAGATGGCTACCCCCACCACAACCACACCTGTTAGATCAGATTAGTAGAAGAGTCCGTGTTCAGATGCTGGATTTACATTTACCATGCTCGAAGTGCAGAGTGGGGCGGTTACAGGTAAAGGAAAGTCCCAATAGGAAGTGTTTTGTTTGTTGCGATACACAGCTCCTTCCTCAAGCCCAAGAACAGTATATACAGAACTATTTTTAAGGAGGTTTTAAGACATGTACGTATAATTATTGACTTCTGCATTAATGTAACAGTCTTGTGGTTTCCTCCATTTCGAATTCAAAATGCAATCTTGACCAAATTTTTAGATTGTTTACGAAATGTGGGTTAAAAACCTAAAAACCTATTTTAAGTTGTTTAATGTGATGCATAACATGTCCTATTTAACAATGTTTCATTTGATAACACTAGGCTACATGACCAAAAACAGGGTATTTATAATGCCAATGTATTCATCTACATCAGGGGTCACCAACCTTTTTGAAGCTGCGGGCTACTTTTGGGGTACCAACTAATGCGAAGGGCGACCAGTTTGAT
>JAOTRQ010049451.1:0-15587 GCA_028565875.1 Hoplisoma paleatum
ATTCTGTAAGTTTTCCTCTTTGTGTCTTTATCCTTTTCAAAATGATCCCATATTTTAGATCCTTCCAGACATGGAATCAATTCGTGTCACGTCTTCTTCTTGTGGTGTTTAATGGCGGTTGGCAGATAGTTACGCTAATTCTTACTTTGCTGTTCCTCCATTCACCAATAAAGTCTTAAACACTTTAAAACACTCAAAACTATTGAAAAAATAAAGTAAAATGCACAGAACAGTAAATAAAAAAGATAAAAATCTATACATGTATGGAAATATTCTTTTTCTTCTTTTGGCTTTTCCCCTTAAGGGTCGCCACAGCCGATCAAACTCCTCCATCTAGCCCTGTCTTCAGTGTCCTTCATTGACACACCTATCACTCTCATATCCTCTACCACGGTATCCAAAATCCTCTTCCTTGGTCTACCTCTTCTCCTCTTACCTGGTGGCTCCATCCTCATAACCCTTCTCACAATATATCCTTTATCTCTCCTCTGCACATGACCAAACCATCTCAATCTCACTTCTCGTGATCCGCAACAATTGTTTTGGCTCAGTTTTACACCGGATGCCCTTCCTGAACAAACCCTCCCTATTTATTCGGGCCTGGGACCGGCACTAAAATACACTGTTCTGTGCATCCTAGTGACTAGGTTCTATACATCTATGAAAAGAAGGTACAAATTATACTAAGTAGGAAGTAAAAATATACTAATTAGAAAAACAGTTTGAATGTGCATATTGACACAGCCTGATCAAGGCTCTTAACACACAATTGCTTGGATTATACTGTAACTGTAGGAGTAAAGGTGTCTGCTAAATGACAGTTTGTCAGATGGCCGTTTTCATTGCATACAAGACATCATGGCTCGCTTCATTTATCAAAATAATCGAAGTGGTCATTTTGCCTCATACCAAAAAGAAATGCTCTTAAGATTGGTGTTCCAACAAGACGATGACCCCAAACACACCAAATAACATTTAGATTTAATGACAACAAGATTAATGTGTCCAATCTTTGAACTTTAATGCAAAAGAAAACTTGTGGGGTGATGTAATTTTCAGGCAAAACCTTGAAATGCAGAAGATTTTAGTGGAATGTCGTCACGCTGAAATAGATGTGCCATAAATTAGTCATATTTATAAAACACATATCAAAAGAATGAAAGCATTTGGTCAGATAAATTACATTTTTAGCAACTGTTTTAGTTTGTAAATAAACTGGTACTTTATTGAACAGCCCAAGTTTTATTTTCCTCACTTTCATTTTCTGTAAACAAATAAGTAAATTTGGAATAAAATGTGAACACTGGGTGGCACAGTGGTGTAGTGGTTAGCACTGTCGCCTCTCATCAAGAAGTCCCATATTTGATTCCTGCATAAAGACGTTTATGGCTTTCTGAGTGGACTTGTGCATGTGCTTTCCTCTGGGTACGCTGGTTTCATCCTACAGTCCAAAGACATGCTGTCAGGTTAATTAGGGACATTAAACTTGTCCTTTCACACTAGCTACACAAGTAGCTGTGTACAGTTGTCTACACATGAGGTGTGATAACAATTGCGCTGCCTACTGTACTGCACTGTAGGGTACCATACAAAAAGAAATGCATTAACTACTCAATGCAGTTAATAAGTGTGTTCAAATCCAGGCTCTGCTACACAGCCATTATAGGGGTCCTTAAGGCAAACCCCCAACCCTGTCTGCTCCAGGGGTGTCGTATGATGGCTGACTTTGCACTCTGACCCCAACATCTAAACAGTGGGATATTCAAAAAAGGAATTTCATTGTACTGTACATTTTTGTGTATGTAATAACAATTAAATGTAGTCTACTTCATACTTGTTCTAATTGTAAGCTCCATTCCCATTGAATGAATAAATTAATCATTAAAGGTGAATGCTGGCTAGACCATCGTCCAACAAGGTCAATGTCACTCAAATGTGACGTAACAAATCTAACATACTTTTTTTCTAAACATTTTCATTTCAGTCTGTCAGCTTCATCTCATCGACGTCACTTCCTGTCTTCCTGTGCGCCATGTTTTTCAGAAGAAGCGGGCTGGTGTTGCATTCTAGCGCAAACAAAAGCGTGTAAAAGCAGGTTAAAGATTTGCACAGCTCTGAATCAACACTGAATCACGAGCTGAAGGTGAATGTCATTATCGGTGGACTTTTGCTCGTCTCGTATTGCGCGCCTCTCAGTGACGCCGGAAGAAAACAGACGCAGCTGAAAAGCATCAAACTCGACCGCCTTCTTTCTGAAGGGACTCAAGGTACAGATACACCCCCTCCCATACCAGCTACCGCATCCCTGTCTTTCCAATCCGACACCCGTTCATATGCATTATAGAAGGACCTTTCCTGAGAGGATTACTCCCAGCTGTGTGTATTTATAACTTTATACTCTGTTTACAGTAGGCCTATTCTGGTGCTAGCTGCGGCTAATGTACGGAGCATAGACCGGGATGTACGGAACACTGTGTCCTGTACTATAAAATAACGGACAGTTGTCAGAAACGGCCGGTCACGGTAGTTTATCATCAGCATCACCACTGCAAACACCCTTTTTTATTTTTGGGTTTAGTATTTCCTTTAGTTTATTATAGACTAACCAAGTTGTACGTGTGCTTTAGGACTTGTAGAGATGTGACGTCACCGTCCTTGAACTTTTACTTTAAATTAGTCTAGAATCAAGAATTGAAATAGAAATCTCTGTCATGTCTCACTCAGTTCATATTAAGTGGCCGGTTACAAACCTGGCTAGCGCTTTACAGTGTATTTGTAAATACTATTCTATGAACATTGTGGTCTTTAGGGTTTTTTTGTGGCCTGACGGTTAGAGATCTGGTCTTTGTGGAAGGTTGCCGGTTTTATTTAGAGTCGACAGGTAATGACCAAAGTGCCCCTGATCAAAGCTCTTAATCTTCTGCTTCCCAGGTGCCGTGGCTAGGGTTGCTCATTGCGTTAGCTGCCGAGCGCACTTGTGCACTCACTGCTGCCCCTAGTGTGTGTGTAAGTGTGCACAGACATAATTCCACTGCAAAAAGGTACAGCGCCGAAAAGAGCACTGTGAATTCCAAACTATGCCTTAAATTGGCAACCCAACCACACATAAACCAAACAACTGAAATGGTACAGATTTTGCACTCAAATAATCCCCAAAAGCATTACAAAAAGATGAGTACAGCCTGTGCATTGGTCTTTGTTACCCATAATGCACTATGTTGTATTGAGCCTTCAAAGTATTGAACCTTCAAAGTATTGAGTCTTCAAAGTAGTGTCTGAAATTGTTACCATCACCCTACTAAATTGGAGTCTCCAACATTAGTGATCAACGTGGGAATACGAAGCCAGTTCGAACACAGTCTAGCTTGTTAAATCACACACTGACTGTTCTTGGATTGTTAAGATTTATAGTTAGACAAGTTTGTAGATGCAATGATGGATTAAGGTTAGTCTTTTCATTAATTAAGTTAATATAAGTATTAGCTTCAGCCACCACCCATTTGGTTATTCTATTTGTATTTTTGGTTCAGATTTTTTATTTGTATTAATTGATATTTTTATTTCCCCTATCCTATTTATAAATGTGTTATTTATGTTCAAAATAAAACTAAATAAACTAAACAAAAACTGTCAATGAAAGGCACACTATTCAACACTTGTTGGTTGTTTTCTGTATGAGGCACCCCCTTGTGACCTGGAAAAAGTGTTCACTGTTATAAAGATGGGCTGATGTTTCTTAGATTTCCCTCCAGCTACGTATAATTGTTTTAAGCATCAGACCAGCGGAAGCAACATATAATCAGACCTTTGTCAAAAACTCTTTTCACAGAAGCACCGTGTATTAATAAATATTTTATTTACTGTTGGTATTGTACAACAATTTTTATTTACAGGTCTGAAAGTAATTTAATAGTTGAGCCAAGTGCTGTTGATATTAAAGTAACGTCATTGCTGATATAAAAGCAGAAACGTCATTGTCAATCTTTATATCTTTTCTTTTGCAACGTTTTGCAGTCCTGACTTGAATGCAATTGGGTATCTCTGGTGGGAAATAAAGATCAGGGTGATTGCAAGGGGAAGCTTGAAAGTGTTAGAGCTCATCACTAAAGATGAGTTAGCAAAATACCAGTGGAGACGTGCACCAAGCTGGCAGCAATTATAGAAAGAGTTTGTTACGCATTTCTGCGTATATGTTACTTTTTGTTTGTATTATGCATTTAACTTTTAACAGTTGTACAAATATGAAATATTATTATTTGTTATGGATTTTCATGAAGATATTTTAAAGTGAAAGTTACTTAGTACTTCGGCTATGTATAATTAAATTAACAATCAAGTGCTTTGGATTTCTGTTTTCATATTTTATTGCACCACATATTGATTTAGAAGTGGCACGGTGGCTTGATTCTCAGGTAAGGGGACTTTCTTTGTGTGAGTTTGTTTGTTCTCCCTGTGTTTGCATGAGGTTCCTCTGGGTACTTTGGTTTTGTCGATTTGATCAGGTGTTTAGTGTTCAACTAGTGTGTGATACACCATGACCGTAAATAGGATTAAGCGCTGGTCAAACTAGAGGGATGGTTGCTTAGGTTTATGCTTTTATTTCGCAGACTTTTTACTTGTCAATGTCAGTTGTGTTGCAGTTATGGTGGCATGATATTTAGTATTTTCCGAAAGAGAATAAATTCATGTGATCGCTGATCACATCCCCATACTGCCATAGTTTATTACTTTTATGAAGTCTTCCTTATGGAATGCTTTTCCTGTTCCCACAGGTTAAAAAACATTAATAAATAATGTTTAAAATTTTTAATTAATGTTTAAGTAATTTAACAATTTAACGACTAAATTGTAATGTAACTCGTATGCTTTTTACAATAGCAAGGCAAAGACGGTAGATAAACGAGGCAAACTTGATGCTAAATTATTAACCAAAAATACCTCTTCACACACACACACACTAAAGTCTAAAGTTGAACGGTGGCTGATGTATTGCTATTACACTCTGATTTTGGTTAAAAACCAAACCATTATTCCCTGGCATAAATCTTTAGCACAGTGCTGTTGACATATGCTGCCAATTATTAACGCACTTGCTTAGTCATGCCTTCATCTTCTCACATCCAATACTGTAAATCTATTTACTTGTACTAAATCCATTGAACTGCCATCAGTATCCTCACATCTACTAAACGCTCTGCTCACATTACACCCGTTTTACAACAGTTATATTGGCTAGCCATCACCTGAAGGGTCAACTGCAAAATCAGCATTCTCATTTTCAAGGTTGAATGTATATTTTTCCTCAACCAGCTAATTAAACGTTAAATTCAATGCTCTGTCAGCATCTTTTGTACTCATGCACTCATCTTCAAAAACATTGTGTTTTTTTGTCAGTAACATTCTCCATTTAAATTGTAGTGAATTGCAATTCTTTGGACAAAAAAGTAAAAGTAAAAATACAGGTTGTTAAATCTACGTAAAAAGAACGACTTTATTACAGTAACAGAAGTAATTGTAATGAGTTATGATCAATCTCTGGTTTGTCACGATTATGATAGTAAATGTATCGGATGTTGATAAGACCTTTAGTGAGAATCATTTTATTTTTCCCACAGGACCAAAAATGTATCAAGTTCCAGTAAAAGATGTAGGAAAGATCAGAAGATCTAGGAAAAAAGTAAAGAACATTCTATGTGACATTGCATTGCTGGATTGCCAGGAACTAATAAAGGTAATAAGAAGAACTGAAATATATCTTGTATACTATTAAGATAGCAACAGTTGGTTTCATATTTTATCTTCATCTACAGGAATACAAACCATTTGATGCTGGTGATAGAAGTTTCAACAATACAGAATGGTCTGACTTCACAGATGGTCACCTTGGCAAACAAAGAAAAAAGGTAAACATGTCACATTCTTGTTTACTTCTCAGCTCAATTGTTAAAGGTGGATTTTTACTTCTGCATCAAATCAAGTGCGTCGCAAAACAGAGCTTATGCATCAACGTGAACCCCCTAAGCAGAGCCTCTCCATCACTTGAGTATCGGCAGACCACAAGGGGGACCGTTATTTCCGTCAAAACAATGGATTTACAACACACGTTGTACATAAAATATTTGCACTTGGTATCTGGGGGTGTCTTGATGTGTACAATTCAACTTTTAAAACTCATTCATTGTTCAGCATTAATCAGCTCAAAATTTATGACAATGATGCTTGCCTTAGAAATTCCCTGCTCTTTAGCATTGTAAATTATTTCCCGGGGTATATGAACTTGGTGGAGAAGTAGAATAGGAAGTCGACAGCTTTATGGCGATACATAAGTATAAATTAGTAAACTTCTAATTTCTGCGATACATTGTGTAAACTGCAAAATCTGTGATTTAAAAAAAGGAGAGCTCATTGTTACCTTATTAATAGAACTGTCACAAAGCTACTAGCAACTTGTAAAACATGGAAGATAGTGTTCGCATTCAAGCAATCTTTAATCTTTAGAGACAGTTTTAGGCAGACCTGCAATTAAATAGTTCCCAAAGAATCGTAACCGAATTATAGTTGGGCAGACACGTTGGCTTCTTTCTTCCACTCTGTTAGCTGTAGCCTTCCTCTGTAGCCTCTCACAAAGATCAAGGTCACTCATGTTTCAGTAGCTTTATCACAGAATCATAAATTAGCTTCAATTAGCTTTCTAAATTAATTCATAAAATGTTTTTGTATGTACGATACTAATAGAATAGGTTTATACATGTGAGATGAATTTACAAAATTGTACATGACCGTTATGCTAACTTATGCTTATGCAAACTAACAGATTTTTTATACCTGTTATGGCACATCCTGTCCATGAATATAAACAATATTTAAAAACATGTTATAATACTATTAAATAAGTAATTATATAAAGTGAATTTTTTTATCAATTTGCATTGATAAATTGGCCTTGCTTATTTTACTCCATTTTAATTCAGGGTGAAATAAGTTAATTCAGTCTATATAATGCAGAATGAAGCTGTTCAAAAACATCAACAATACTGACAGAATTGCTTGTTGTGCTTTTTTCCCCATAAAGTGGAAATACAGGACCGAGGCATTGTGCTGCAGCCTGTGCAACTTTTCTACGCGGTCATTTTATGCCTTCCGGAATCACGTGCAGCGGTGCCACGAGGAGGAGCGAGACCTTGCATCACTTTCCAACTGCCCTAAATGCTCTTTTGTTGGGCACCCAAAAATCACAGGGCTCCATATCAAATATTTTCACGCAATGCCTGTAAAACCACTGCCGACAGTCACCCAGCCTGTGATTGTACCTTCAAAGAACTTTTCAGTCACATCTTCAATGGTCTCTGCTAACGACAGGTATACGTGTGTGAACTGTGGTTACAGTGACACTTTAATGTATGTGATGAAGAAACACGTTTTGGTAAACCATCAAGCTGCAGTGTTGAACCGGTACTTTGGACTGGGTATGGAAAAGTCAGATGGTGTGCCGAAATCCAAGTATTACTGCAAAGAGTGTAAATTGCCTGCTGAGACCATAGAACATCTACTGTATCACATCCTAAGTTCAGACAAGCATAAAGAGCTACATTGGCAGATTATGCCTTTTATCCGTGAAAAGCCTGCTTCCAGTCAAAGTCCGATTGCTAAAAATGTGAGCATTGTTGGCCGGCCCAACATTATTCAACAGACAAAACAAACAAGAGGAAATTCAGTGCCTTATTCAAATGGTAATATGTACATTGCTGGGCAGAAAAATGCTGCAACTCTTCTCTGCTCAACTGAAGGCAGGCAGATCTTCGTCTCCTCCCAGACTCCAGCTTTAGTTCAGAAAACCCAGCAACAAAATGTAGCAACCGTGCCAACCTCCCAGGTTGTGAAGTCATTAAACATGATGGTTCCTGGTATGGTTCCTAGGCTTTCTCAGTCACAATCGCATCAGCAGATGCTTTTTCAACCGGGAATGCAGGTCAGTGTCCCGGGAAAAGCTTCCATACGTCCATCCTTACTTATGACCCACAGACTACAGGTAAATCAGCCTGTTCCACGACCACCGATCGTGGCCTCGCCCTCTGTTCGACTTGTTCCTACAGGCAACAAAGTAAATGGTGTTCCAACGTACACTTTGGCTCCTGTTCAAATGAGCACAGTACCTGTCCAGTCCAAGACTAGTCAAGCTGTCAGTAGTACATCACAGAACTTAGCTCAAGTCAGCAGACCTTCAGTAACTAGTTCATTATTATCTGCAAAGCCAGGACCGTCGTCAAGAAAGCGCATGCCAGTAAAACGAAGTCGACCAAACAAGTTGGCTGTTTTTGCGCCATTTCTTAAAAAACAGAACGATGATACGGTTAAATGCCTAAGGTGCAAAGTTGTTTTAACCGAACAATGGATCTTCCAGCATTTACTGCATGGCTTGAGGTGCCTCTTTTGTCCCTTGATGTTTTATTCATTCAAGCAGATCATGGAGCACTCGAACAAAGAACACAACTTAAAAGTCAAGGAAAACCAAAGCTTCATCAAAAAGGAGTTTGATCTCAAGTGCGATAGTGAGGGCGATCTTGATTTTTCTACTTTCAGTTTAAATACAAATGTGCCAAAAGACTTACTAGATAACCAAGAACTTAACCTTGTTCTGGTGACCAGCGCTCAAGAAAAGATATACATCAAGATGTACCCAGACTCTGCGAAGGCAGTGTACCCGTCTACACAAAAATCCGTCCCTACTGACTGTCCAGTTTGCCACTTGAAGCTCAAAAGTTCTCAGGGCTATGAGCAACATTTAAAAATGGTCCATCATATTGTACCCACTGTCCATGCTATACTGAAATCTCCCGCCTTTAAGTGCATTTACTGCTTTGGTGTTTATTCGGAGAAGTCTACTCCAAAAACCATTTCTATTCATGTCCAGCGATGCCGCTGTGCCCCCAAGAGCATCAAGGACGCAGAGAAGTTCAGCACTGACTCAACTGTCCATATGAACGGTGATTCCGAAGATGCTATCCAACAGAAGAGTGCAGTGCAAGCAGCAGAAAAGCTGAAGAAAGAGGTCGCTTCAGAAAAGAATCTTATCAAAAGCATCAGGGCAGGCAATCTGAATTGGTCTGGTCCTTCAGTTCAACTAGCCTTGGACCCAACAGGAATGGAGATGCGTTCTTATGAAGATAGAAAAGAGTTCCTCACCAAATACTTTCACAGTAAGCCCTACCTGTCAAAAATGGAGATGCTCACACTTGCAGCCCGTCTATGGTTGAATAAAACTGATGTACTCTCGCACTTTGGTATTAAGCGAAGCAGGTGCATGAAAGCCATCCAAAAGAGGAGGACTGTTGTACTACTAGGCTTCAACATGACTGCGGTGAATAAATTAAAACACAATTTGCATATTCCAGAGGTAGCATCTGCTATCTGAAGAAAGAAAACGAGATACTGTATTTATATTAGCATGCTTCAGCTAGAAATTTATGTTCATTTCAAAATGATTTGCTTTCTTGAACTTCAGTTCCAGAAAGCCACTGGTTAATTTCTTTTGCTCCAGTGCATCTTGTTTTGGTCTTGGGAGGACTGGAACTTTGGGAGGACTGGAACTGTACATAAAAAGGAAAGTGCAGTGCCATGGTCCCTTAGAAGCTGGTGTTTTGTCTTCAACATGCTCACAATGTAGTTCTTGGTGTTTTGTCTTTTGAGTGTGATGAGTGCAATTTAAAACCTTAACCAAGTTCATAAGTATGTGGCTCAAAAACAGTACAGTTATTTTTTATAGCTCTTCTGTAAAAATATTGTATGATTGTACATTTTTATTTCAACGTACGTTTTTGACACATTATATGCATTTTGGCTTGTCTAATGTAATGTTCATCTAAAAGAATATATCTCCCGCAAGTTAAATGTACTACAATATGTACTAATTGATGATTTTCTTGCTTTTTAATACATGTTCATGTTTTATTACAAACCTCTTTGGGATAGATTGTGTTCTATTTTGAAGACATTGTGTACATCAGCCTACCCCCAGTGAAAAATAAACAAACTGGGGTCTAATGAAATTATTCTGTTAGGATTCTGTATTGATTTGTTTGTGTATTTATTTGTTAAACATTCTAAAATAATAAACTCTGAAAAAGATAGTATATAAGTCGAACAATTTAATGTAGTACTAAGGGTCATAGTCTTAGGATTTCTCCTAATTTTTTATGCATTTTCTTTTTTCTTTTTCTTTTTACCTTTCCTGATTTGATAAGAATGATTTTTATATGGTTCTAGGGCTAGCAATTTCTTTTGAGGAGGGTATATTTGCTATGCTGTTTAAGAAATGTGCGCAGTTCCTAAAGTTTCTCATTTTTAGTGGTGGCTCCTCGGATGCATCCAATACTACACAGGCACCTCATTTTGTTAACTAAGGCTTTTGCTTTGCCAAGTGTTTTGAAGACGCAGTTCATTTTGCACAGTATGTTTTTTAAATGTTAAAGGCACTGCTAATTGTACCCAGAGCTAGATATGTACAGTATCCGGATGTTTGGGGGTTAATTGTAATTCTGGATCAGAAGGAAACCCCAATCATCTTAGGCTACAAATGTAACTCAGCAGGTAAAGTACAGTACTAATAAGTTCAAGTTGTTTTACTGTCAAAATTTGTATATGTGGAGGACATACAAAGAAGTGTATTACGTTAAATAATTACGTTACACTCCACCACCAATTAGCAGCAAACAGCAATAAAAGAAATCGAATAATTCAAAGGAATACAATACACAGGGTCACTGGTAAGGACGTAATGGGACACGAGACAAATTGCACAACACACTGAAGACAAGAACAGTAAGTGTCCATCAGTCTTTGTGACTATATGGAACAGTAACAGTTTAGGCAGTGTAGTATAATCAGTAATGCAAAATATATGGAGTTAAAAACTTGAAATCTGTTTAAAGTAATGTGTGCAACCAGTTCTTAGAGGTCACATATTGGTTGAAGATGAGTAATAATGATGGAATTACTAGTGCAGATAAGTGCATTATAGTGTAAGGTATAAGTCAGTGTGGGTGAATACCAGTTAGTCATGATGATCGGAGGTCAGCGTGCAGGGCTTGTATGTACATGAGGCCATTATTATTATTTTATTAATGGGGGCCAATAAATTTTAATTATTAAGTTTTCTTGTCTAAACCGATTAACCATGTTTTATGCAGTTACTAGCCTGTTCTTGTGTTTCCTTGATTGCATATAAACCACTGGGTCGAATAACTTCTGAGAAATGTTTCACAAAATCTAGATTTTGTTTCACAAATAACTGAAATCATACCTAGGAAGTTAAAGTAAACTTTTGGCTATTACTATGTAGTTTGAATATGTTGATAAGAAAAATGTTGCACATGTGGGATGATTGTTTCAATTTCAGTGAGTATTATCATAATTCCTTGTATCATTACATCAGGATATATTCTTATATATTTAATATTCTCAATGCAGTTAAGGTCTGGACTATTGTGACCAATCCTTGTGTGAAAAGGATGTTTCATGCTCTTTCACAATTTCAGCCCTATGAATAATGGCATTGTAATCTTGGAATATGCCTGTGCCATCAGGGGGAACAATCCATTAATAGAATAATCTAGTCATTTGGTATATTCAGGTAGTTGACCACATTCTTTGAGCACATACTATTGCTGGACCTGATCAACTGCAGCAACCCCTGATGATAGCACTGCCCCCACAGGCTTGTACAGTGGGCACTTCACTTCAACTGCCTCTCTTCTTACCCTGATGTGCCCATCACTCTGAAGTAGGGTAAATCTAGATTCATCAGACTACATGACCTTTTTCCTGTTGCTCGAGTGTCCAATCCTTATGCTTCCTAGACAACTGAAGCCATTTTTTTTCTGGTTAGCCTCCCTGCTAAGTGGTTTCCTTAAGGCTACACAGCGGTTCCCAGTACCTATACCAAATACCTTGAGTTCCCTTTGCATTGTGTGTTTATGTAAATATTTTTACTTTTACTATTAACAGCACCGAGTTCTTTTCACCAAACATTTACTGTTTTTAATGTGTTGCCACGTGGATGTTTAAGAAATGAGAAGCAACTCGTTGCACCAATTGGAGTAAAATATCTTTGTTGCTAGCTGAAAGATCATCGCCGATGCAGTTTGTCCTTTTTTTGGCCAGTCAGTGTAGTGCTGGTCTTAAGTTTGGACAATATTGGGTTGTCAGGAAAGGCAGCCGGTGTTAAAACTATGCTAAATCAATAATGTGCATCCCACTTTGCTGTGGTGACTCGTAGTAGAACAAAAATGAATAAAACAAAGCTGAAAAGCATTTTAATTTCTTTATCCATTTGAATTTTGTCAAAGATTGGTCAATAGAACTCAACAGAGTCGAATACCAAAATAATAATAAGTATTCAAATAAATCTTAATCACACTGCACAGATATTTTGGTTAATTGTCGCACAAACAAAGCAGTGACTTGTTTGTAACACTTTATAATACATTAAGCATGGTTATGTCTGTGTACGCGCTCGGGCATGTGAACACATACGGCGAGAGAGCGCCCCCCTATGGTCACAGATTTCGGCCGTCACAAAATTTGGTGTAACACGGGTACTGTAATCCACTAGTTCTTTGCGAATTTTACTTCACGTAATTTACGTGTGAGGTGACTGTGCTAACCACGCGCGCTCGCAACAGATTTATTTATTAAACATATGTCGTAACGTACACAATCATACGCATTTTTGCGTTGATCTGAATGAACAGGTTGATGCAGTTTAAAATAGTTTTATTTGTTTAGCATTTAAACACGATTCAATCGTTTTATGACACAAATTGTCAGTCAAATCCGCCTTCAGTATTCGGATTGGTGGAGAGTGCAGCAGTTTTTTAATCCGCATTGGATAAAATTTAACACCTCAGTTCAACTCGCCAATCATTTAAAAGCTTTAGCCTGTCATTTCACGAAGGCGGGGTTTGTCGAAATATGGGTGGGTTCGAAAACGACTAGCTGTGAGGTTGCTTGATTTTCAATAAGAATTACAGTTAGGCTGGATCATGTTGTCAGTGAAGAGTGCTAACTGGTTTCCGTTTAGTTTGTTACCACGACATGTTAGTGGTTTTGTGAATGTAACTAGTGAGATAAAGCTTCAAAATAAAGTACGATATTGCAACTCGCCCTTGTTGAGAAAACGTGCTGCGTGTTATGTTGACTTCATCTCAGCTGCACAACTTCACATCTCTGTTCATAACTGTCGCAACCTGCTGCACAAGATGCTTTCTAACAAGAGGTAAGGACACCAGTATTACAGCTACAATAGTTGACCAATTAAACGATAATGGGTATGATTAGGAGGAGCTCCATGCGTAGTGCTAATCAATGTAAACAGTATGTAAGTTTAAAAAATGTAAAAAAGCGAATTTCAAAAATTTCCAAAATTTGTGCCAAAAGTTTACAATGTATGGGAGTCAAACTGTTTGCTGTTACCCAACAACAAAAGTGTATTTAAACGCATCTTGGAGAATTAGATCAAACTATTTTGTAGGCATGTTTTGTTGGAACACGGTTTATTAAGGAATATGAGTGGGTGTTGAATACGGGTGGGTGTTAAGGACCCTGTTCGTTTTGTTTGAGTTGTAATCCTATGAGATCAAATCGTGTGCAGTAAACAACAGGTCTTACAGGACTTGCTGTTTACATAATCCATCTATCATCTAGTTTTACCACAGCTTAATCCTATTTAGGGTCACGGTGGACGCCTGGCCAGGTCCCCAGAATGTTGCAGGGTACAGAGACAGACACAGGACAAAGTATTTCCGGTTAACTTGACTGCATGTCTGGACTGTGGGAGGAAACCGGAGTACCAGTATGTACAGCAAGAGCATGCCAATTCCACACAGAAAGCCGCAGATTGTCTTACCTGAGAATCGAACCTGGGAGTTCTTGTTATAAGGGCACAGTTCTAACCACCATAACACCCATGTACACAACCTACATACTGCCATTGCTGTTTCTATTAAAAACAATGCTTAGTTAAATTTGAATTTCACTTTGTATTAAACTTTGCTGGTTCCATAGTCAATATTTAAGCAAACATTGTTGGGGTCTAGATGAAATGGTTCTTTGTTATATCTGAAGGAATATTGTACATTTCCTGTCTGGGTACTTTCTTTGTGAATTTTTCATCTTCTTATGTTCATGTGGGTTTCCTCTGGGTGCTCAGGCTTCCTCTCATAGTCCAAAGATATGCCACCAGACTATCTGGGAATACTAAATTGTCCCATAGGGTAGATTTATATCCACTACAATGCAGTTCAGGTCCCAAGCTCGGTTGCGCCATGTCAAAAATTCAGACCACGATTTGTTGAGATGAAGTCCTTGCGTGGGAAGCAGCTAAAAGTTAAAGAAGCTGTGTCTGAAACTGTGATTTGCATTTTAGTATCAAGCTCAGTCTGTAGTGTACATTTTGTCCCTGTGTATTACTAGTCATTTGTATAAAGAAGTGAACAATATGTCTAAATTGATCTTTATGCTACCTAGATTTTTTCACAGGAAATGTGTGCCCATTTGGTGAATAGAGCATATAGCACATATGAGGAGGTCACTGTGGTGCAGACCTCTGAAGTTCCACCACAATTATGTCTGACCATGTCTTTATGAACCTTGCCATGTCCACAAAGACAAGACACACTATTTATTGAATTATTAAATTGTTGCCATAAACCTGATTATAAGCTATTCATGGTTGGTTAATATGATTCAAGATGATACAATGTGTGGCTTAACAGTTCAAATTACCTTCTTTTCATTCAACAGAAAGAAGAAATGGTATGATACCTCACCGGTGAGCAAACCATTTATTTGGCATATAAGAATTAAAAAATGTACTTTTAATCAACTATTGGTTGTATATGAAACATGAGTTTTATTAATTGTTACTAATATTGCATTATAAGTCATGAAGATATTTGAGTAGTTCACATTCTGGGCACCGTTGGCCAGAGTAAAGATGCAGTGTCATTTGCAGTATAAACTAATAGTTGTTATGAATGATACTAATAATGTCAAAATGTTGTTGAATCAATTTTTGTTCACTGATTTACATTATGGAAAAAATTTAATTATTCATTTGCAGCACATGCCCTCAGTCCAACCTGACTTCATGAAACCAACAAAGAAAAGAATAGTAGAGGACAGTCTTCGAGTGCGGACATTAAATACGGTTCTTTTTAAAGCTGTTTCAGACCTACTCTGTTCTCATGAGGTCAATGCAGAGATCCCCAAGTACAATGTAGAGATCACTCAAGTAAGATGTCTAACTATTTCCAAGTGTTTAAAAGCTGTATTTTATAATTGCTAGTACGTTTATTGTGGTTTAGGACCTTATATTGATTTACAGTGTATTTGTCCCCAATGTATGAGCCGCAGCATGCCATCCACATTTTCACAATTTACCATGACTAAGATGGCATGAGTTAAATGGGACCCTCATGACTTGTCTGTCTGTGGTTCTCTTGTCAGGGTGGTGATAATGTAGAGCAGGGGTCACCAACCTTTTTGAAGCTGCGGGCTACTTTTGGGGTACCAACTAATGCGGCGGGCGA
>JAOTRQ010049460.1:0-15586 GCA_028565875.1 Hoplisoma paleatum
AGTCCAAAGAGAATAAAATACTAGATCAAGTTTTATTCTCTCAATTTTTATATTTTTTTTCTGAATCCCTCTCAAAATTAAGGGTGCGGCTTAGATTCGGTTGCAGCTTATACTCTGGCCAATACGATATAATGAGACTAAAGACACGTCTTGCCATGGGATATGCTCTCATGCCCTCATGATCCAGACACTTACAGATGGCGCCCAACTCTAATGCTGTCATTTAGGCAACGTAAGGCCAAAGCACTGCAGCTGACCGTACATTGTGTACGTCCAAGTTTATAGTTCCAGTACTAACACTGCTTTCCTATTGAACAACAATGCAGTGGAAAAGGTCTCGCGGAGCAGGAAGCTGAATTAACCAGCCCTGCCAAAGCTTCCTGTAATCTGGAGGAGATCAGAGCTGAGATCAAGGCCAAGATTGAGGAAGAGGCTTATACTAAAGGGTAATCGTGATTCGTCTATTATTTAATGCTGTTTTACCCTCATATTCTTGTAAAGGTTTGTTTTTATTTGAAACCAATAACAATATTGTTTTATGAATATTTTACATATTTGTAATATGTCCAAGGTATAAGAAGATGGAAAGGGGAAGGTCAGGTTGGTGGTCCGGTTACTGCTGGTTATACTGGTGTTTATCCTGTTACTGGTGGATATACTGGTCGGTATCTTGTTTCTGGATATTTATCCTGTTACTGGTGGATAAAACTGGTGGTAATCCTGTTACTGGTGTTTATACTGTTGGTGGTTATATGGGTATTTGTTCTGGTACTGGTGTTTATAACCACCAGTAAAAGAATATCCACCAGTAAAATGTTACTGGTGTTTATCCTGGTACTGGTGTTTATACTGTTGGTGGTTATACAGGTGTTTATCCTGGTACTGGTGTTTATAACCACCAGTAACAGAATAACCACCTGTATAGTGTTACTGGTGTTTATACTGTTATTGGTGGTTATACAGGTGTTTGTCCTGCTACTGGTGGTTATACGGGTGTTTGTTCTGGTACTGGTGTTTATACTGGTGGTTATTCTGTTATTGGTGGTTATACTGGGGGTTGTCCTGTTACTGATGTTTATACTATTTCTGGTGGTTATCATGTTACTGGTGGCTATACTGGTGTTTACATTGTTACTGGTGGTTATCATGTTACTGTTGTTGATCCTGTTAGTGGTGGTTACATTGTTACTGGTGGTTATCCTGTTACTGGTGTTTTTCCTTTTGCTGGTTATACAGTAGGGTATCCTGTTGCTCTTTACTACATAACTGTATAATACTTTTGACATCAGGTATGAAGAAGGACTGAAAAGGCTTAAAGAGCTTCAGAACCTCAAGGAGGAAGAAGAGAAGACTGATGAAAAGGAGGCGGATTCTCAAAAATTTGAAGAGGAGTTTCAGCATGAAAAGAAGACCAACAGGTTCTGGTTATTACTAGTATTATAAGTAGTAGTTTTCAAACATTAATTACATATTACATTCTAAATTTATTTCATATTACATGTTTACATAAAATTCTGGAAAATGATTTACCTCATTTAGAAATGTCTCTTATGTATGAGAAATCAGACTCAACAATCAACACTTACATCACTCTTGTATAAAAGGTGATTAGATGCTCAAAAGTGTTTTTTTCTGAGCTGAATTCTACAATCCTGTCTGACAGAACTGTACAACAAAATTTGCCTCTTCGCATATCCCAACTTAACTGTTGAAGTTGGGGTCCAAACGCAGTGTCAGCCAACGTACGGCGCTCCTGGAGTAGACTGGGTTAGGAGTCTCAAGGACCCAACAGTGACTGTGTAGCAGAGCCTGGATTTGAACCCCCAATCTTTGGGTTCATATCCCAAAACTCTACCCACTTGGCTACACTTATTGCAAATGAATCTGTTTTTATAAATTGTCTTAAAGCTACAGGAGCAAGTTCTATATTAGAAACACGTTTGTCTCACTATTTTAGTTGTTTAGGATTGTCCCCAGCTCATTGCTGACGTCAAAAATAACATTAAACGTCCCTGCAGAATAAATTCTGAACAGTAGCTTTTTTTAAAACACACTGACCAGTTCCAATATCTCCTTTCTCTCCGACTACAGTTGGTGTGAAAAAGCTACAGAAGTCCTGGACCGGATATGTCCAAAGATCTTTAGGAGTAACCGGACGCTCTGGATTCTAGTCTCATTGTTTCTTGCGTTGTTCTTCTTGCTCAATCTGATAAACTTCTTCAGCGGCCTGTACGTCGATGCACCTCTCCAGACTGACACATCGACCGAGAAATCCAGCGTTCCGGGCAAGAAAAAGTTTTTCGGAGTTCATGTAGGAGCGAAACGTCCCGGTTCAGATTAAACTAGTTCACAGGGACGTACGGATGTGTAAAGACAATCCAAGGACTCGACTTGAACTTTAGACATTTGCTTGTTGTGAACATAATGTATTCACATTTATTTAAATATAATAGAAAACGTTTATACTATGAAGAGAGAAATATTGCAAAATCAGTTATTGTTATTTAAAATATTCATGTGTCCTGGAAAATATATGTGTTTATAGAATAGGGTGAGAGATTTTACACAGATGTGATATGTTTATGGGTAAGGTTGCATTTAAAGTCAACATTTGTAACATGTGACATTAATCTAAAATGCTTCATTTGTATTATAATTGAACTTGAAGTCATGGCCCTTATGTTCGTTTATGATTGTTTAGCTAATTATTTTCTTTATATCCTTACAAGGTCTTGTCATGATCAATTAGAAAATCGTGTAGTCTAAGTTTTAACCAGATCACATAAACCATCTAAAGAAAAGAGAAAAATGCTCCTATCTTACTCATGTTCAGATGCGCTGTATAATTCTCAAGACATCAAGACTGACCGACATCCTTTTTGTGATTTGTAATCACTTTGTATTTAGTATGTAATCAGTTATTCTTTATAAACCTCATGATCAAATCTCAGTCCCTTATATATAACGTAAATGAATGTCTAACCTTTAGCCGTTTACAAAGTTTACAAAATCTTATCACATGATTTTACTGCTCAGATTTACTGGGGTGAAGCATAACAATTAAGCACACTAAGATAATTCGGTATAAATATTTTTTTGAGGTTTTACATTCCAATGTAGCACAATATGTGAGATGTTTTACAAAGCTAGGAGCACATTGGTGTTAATGTGAAGCACTTCTTATCCTCACGAGTCTTTTTTAAACTTCTTTAGATGTTTGCACATGTGTGTTAATGGTTGTCCACTTCACCTTTAATAAAGGTGCCTTAAAGCAGCGGGTTTCATTATGTATGCAGTGCAGTACATCACATATTTGTTTTTGTACATTGATCATGCATAACATTATGACCACCTAATATCACTTTGATTCCCGTTTTGTTGCCATATTGCCAAATTATTTTGGGGAATGTGAACTGTGTGGGATCTGACACCTCATAATCAGAATCTGTTGGATCGATGTGCATCGATAAACCTTGGCACTGCAGACTTGTGGGAACAAAACCAGTTGTCTAGCTGTCAGCGTTTGACCAAACTCAAGCACTTACGCTTGTCTTATTCTGGCATATATTAAGCAGCAAGTGAACTTTATCCTCAAAGCTGATGTTAGAAGCAGGAAACCTCACACAAACAGGTGCTGTGATTGAGATTGTCAGTAGTTATAATGTTATGCCTGGTCGGTGTATTGTGGCAAAAATTGGGAACTGTCTGGTACCAGTTTAAGCAAGAGAAGTATTCATAAATAAAAGATCTTCCACTGTATGCATCTTTATGGAGATAAGCAGTCAATAAGACGTCCATATCTGACCAAGTTTTTTTGTAGCAAGATGATAATGATGACGAGGAAATAAACTTTCCTTTATTCCCTAAATAAGGACTAACAGTGTAAAGTGCACAGTGAAGCCTGTACACAACAATCTGAATTAAATGAGTTTTGCATTTAAAATTGTATTAATATTAATATTATAGTCTCACGACTACTCACTAAATCATTTAGGACTAGGAGTGAGTTGCCATTAAAGCCGCTGTGATGCACAAACCCAATGTGTCAAGTACGGGGAAATACAACGGTTTCCAGAAAAAGTGTTTCAGGATTAAAATTTATAATCTGGATTAGTGACCCCCTAATCTGGAGCAGCCTAAAGAATCCGTTTCTGTCATAAGCGCTTTGAAATTAATGTCTCTGGTTCCCATTTATTTATCTATATTTTTTACTGAATGACACTTTTTTTTGGTTGACTCTGATTTCGCCTCCGTTGTGAAAAACAATAAAGATCCGAGATTTATGAGCAAAGCAGTTTAAAGAGCCTGTAGTACAGTAGTTTGTGACCTTGCCAGGGGCTTGATGTAATATTTTGCATACCTCAGCAGAGAACAATAGAGCAAAATTCATTCTCATAGAACAGTTGCTGACTGTTTGATCCGGGTTCGTTTATTTCCTGTGTTTCTGCGTCATTTCCCTTATACTAATGGAATGGTGCTTGTGATGATGTTTTGCTGGAAGCTGGATCGCCTGTAGGTCAGTGACATTGTGGAAAGCTGTTGGAACATTAACTTCGTGTTTTATGCAGTTGTACCATTTTACAGGTTCAGATACGGTGGCAAGGCTGAACATCCCTGAGCGAGAAGCTGACGTCTCGGTCTGGCAGCACATCAGTCGTGATGTACACTAGGGAATAAGTTCTAGGACACTTGTTTACAGGCACTCCTACAAAGATCTAGATCAGGTCTCTTGATTAGTTATCTGTTAATGGATTCTTATGGATAATTGTCTGTTAATGAATTCTAAAACCACATTTTCCTGCCGTGTTCCCCATTTAAACTTAAAAACTACAAGCATTTAAATTAATTGTCCGCCATCGCCATTTATTTTAAATGATTGATTCTAAGCATTCCATGCAATAGCATTTACATTTGTGCTATTTTTGAAACGATGTGACCAGATAACTGGTAACTACATACATAATTATGGTAGTTAAACACATTTTTGACTGGATTTATGATATCTAAAGGAAACTTACTGTTACTTGTTTCCTTCTCTTCCTAGGAATGCGAGGCAAATTAACTTGAATCTGAACTCGAATCTGTTCAAATCAGCTTTAAAAAAATACACATCCCAGTACTATAATCTTTACGATAGCATTTTATAATGCATGGATTTTGCAAATTAAACGAACCCCGAGCTGCTGTACATTTAATTTATCAGTAGTTTGAACATTTGGTTGGAAATTTCAGTGCATAGATTAGAATGATCTTATCTAGACATTTATTTTGTTTATTTCTGCCCATGTTTACAGTAAACAAACCCTGTGTGTAGAAAAGTTGGGGCATTCTGTAAAATGCAGTAAAAATGGGTCGTTTTCTTTTGCATCATGGTACACTGAGAAAACAGCAAAATTAATTTTATGGCCAACTTCATTATATTTGATAATGTAAACAAATTGTAACTTGAATAGTCAAACAATATACTCGCGTCTTTGTTTCAAGGTTAGAAACCTCCTCAATCCTCATCCTCAATGCAACAAACTGGTAACAGAAAGTTTCACGAAATACGGTTTTATTCAAGAATACATCAGTCTTGACTCTTTATGATAGAATTGCTAATATGGTTAAACATTTCAGGCAATCATCATAATGTACAAAAGATGTAAAAACCACTGTTGAGAGGTCAGGCTACTTTTTATTTACCTACGTGCTTATAGTTGGTTAATTCTATACAGACTTGACTTAGACAGACAGGTCTTCCATCTATTGGAAATTCCCAATGTTTGATACTCATGTTGATGTACAAACTATTGAGCAGCTCAAATATCAGTATCAGAATCAGAATGATGAACTGGTATTTTAATGAATGTGATTTAAAACGGTGATATATTCGGTCATATTCCCTCTGTTTTAAGAGCCGGAGCCTCCGAGTTTTATAATAAAATTAACATGCTAAATACAATGAAGTTGTTCTGTGAAAAGACACTAAGCATTAGTTAAAGGTTTGGGAGAATTAAGAAAACACACTTGAGAATGGGTGGATTTGTGACATTTTCTGTCTTGTAAATCACAGTTATACACATATATATGAATTCAGCTTTATAATAATAATGTAATGAAAGTGGCTCTTGCATTACACTCCAGTAAACTTATTTTATAGATGAAGATAAATGAAGATAACTTCATGTGCTGGGGACAATTTACTGTTTAATATACCAGGGCTGGACTTCTGAGACATTCCCTGCTGACCTCATCAGAGATGCAAGCGTACCTCCTGTTTCCTCTTCCCTGACAGTCTAGTCTTGCCGTAATGCTCTGTAAGAGACATTTTTGGAAAATAAAAACACCCCCCCACTTTCTCCCCAACTCCCCATGGGAGGTAGACACTTTATAACATTTGGCACACAGACACACTTCAGTCCAAGTCTCGTCTCTGAGCATTTAAAGAGGACGGACACAATGGCACACTTAGTGATGCTGGTGCTGCTTTTGACTCAATTTGTCACATCTGCTCTTCTTATGAATCTCACCAAAATCAAAGGTAGGTTTCTACAATCATTATTATGATTTTAAAGAATAAAGTTCCCTTATTTCATCACAATGTTCCATTCAGAAAAAAAGAATATTTATAATTTCTCTCACTGACCTTTATATCTTTTGTTACAATAGTCTACCCAGAGCATGGCACCATTTATGGCGTTTTCCAAGTTTCACAGTCGCATGGTTATGCGTATAATGCATCTGTGGCAAGAGATGTGTGTCAACAACTGGGTTTGTCTATAGCAGACAAGTCGCAGGTGAAATATGCTCTGGATCGTGGCTTCGAGACTTGCAAGTACGACTGGCAGCAATTTCCA
This sequence comes from Hoplisoma paleatum, assembly GCA_028565875.1. Lineage (NCBI taxonomy): Eukaryota > Metazoa > Chordata > Actinopteri > Siluriformes > Callichthyidae > Hoplisoma > Hoplisoma paleatum. Next base: position 6,840 of record JAOTRQ010049460.1, read on the forward strand.
AGCGCTGTTCGTCTTGTGATTCGACTCTTTAATCTGTTGATTAACTTTATTTTTACAGGTTTGGCTGGATAGATGAACATGTTGCTGTTATTCCCAGAATTAAGTCAAACCCAAACTGTGGTAAAGGTGCTGTTGGAATGGTTGTGTGGCGAAATATTGGAGGGAAATTTGACGTCTTTTGCTTTAATGTAACAGGTAGGCTAATCAATTCTTTAAATAATGTATAAATGTTTTTGTGGTTAGAATCTGTAGAGTGGATAAACAGTATTTATCTACATTCTTTATTGTGATATACACCAATGTCTTTTGAGTTTTGTAAACCAAATCAACATGTGAACAAATAGGAATAGTGATGACTTAGTGGTTAAGGTACTGGGTTACTTCTGAGATCAGAAGGTCATGAGTTCAAGCCACCATGCTCCCCTACCACCAAGTTGCCTCAGTTGGACCCATGAGCAAAGCCGTTAATGCTCGTTTGTTCAGAATCGTGTTCTGTTATAATTCTAAGTCACTTTGGATAAATGTGTCTGATAAATGCAGAAATTGTAATGCAAATATGATCATATTGATGATGATAAATATTTAGAAACGATTCATATAAGACAGTGGAAGCCTGGTGAGTGGAGATTATTTAGTTTGAATGATAGTCCAGCTACTGTTGGACTTTTAAGCAAAACTACATACATTTTTTCTAAATTTTAGTGTTGTATTTAAATTTAACCCACAGTAAATCTAGGAAATCATTCATGATTTTTTTTGTGGATAAATATTATTTCATAATTCTGTACTCATCCAAGTGTGTGGATTATGCAGCTCATCGAGTGGCCATTATTATTATTTGAGCTTATGTGCATTTTTCATTTTTAGCTAATAGTTTCTGTTTTGGCTTAGAATCAGAACAGGATATAGTGCATGAGGAAATAGTACATTTTGAGTTTTGAAATCATTCCAAATTGATTTCCGATGACGCTGGATAGAATAACAAATGAGTAAAAGAACAATGACTGTCAAATAAACAAAACAAATGACTGACTTCATATGCAGATTTTGATGCACAAGTAGAAGCAGCCGCTTCTGAAACCACCACTGAAACCATCCGGCCAACCACAGCTGAAACTCATTCACATCCGACTCCTCATTCAGCTTCACACAGCTCACAGAATAATCTCCAGACCATTTCCTCCAGGCCTGCTCACTCAGGCAGGCCAAACCTTCTAAAAGAAAATGGTGAAGCACATGCTCTCGGCAGCAACAATCCTGCAAACGGAGGTAGGTGCAATTTTGACAACCAGCAGATGTTTGAAAGAAACATCACAGCTCATCTGACAATTTGTGTTGTTTTATTTCCAAGCTGGTTTGATTGCTTCACTCACAACCATCTTCGTTCTCCTGCTGGCCGTCGTAATTGCTGTCTGGTACTTCAGAACGTAAGTAATACATATGTAGCCCAGTCCAGTCTCCAAGATAGCGTCCCCTTCATGCACTTTATGTTATTCGTCATTATTTATGTTTTCTTACATCAGTATGCTGTATCCATGCAAACATGGAGTCCATTATGTTTGCATTTGTGATCCTTGCAAATGAACTGAAATTAATTTGAGGCTTCTGGTTGGTATTATGTAAAGTTTCTGTTTACTATTAGAATTAGTTGAGAAATGAGAGCAATTCATCACTAGAATAAAATTATCAAAACATTATGGACAGTGTAACCTAGTGGGTAGAGCGTTGGGCTGTGAACCCAAAGGTTGGGGGTTCAAGTCCAGACTCTGCTACACGGCCACTGCTGGCTCCTTGAGCAAGACTCTTAACCCTGTCTGCCAGACAAGTTGGGATATGTGAAGAGAAACATTTCATTGTACTGTACATCTGTATATGTGTAATGACAAATAAAATTTGAATTTAATTTAAAAAAAAAACGTTCACATGTTCTTAAGTCAAAACTCAAATGTTCTTGAACATTCAAATTTTTGTAAGTCAAAACTTCCAGGTTCTTAAGCACTCACATTTTTCAAGAACTGATTAGACAAGAAGTATTGAAGAATTTCACTGAACTTGATATATACTAAAACATATGGAATGTTTATAATTGTACTCCTTTATGCCATATATAAGGCTACGGCAACATGTTTGCCAACATTGTACAGTCTCTGGGCTTGTTGTCGTTGAACAATATTTAAAAAGCTTATTATTTTTCACTAATAGATTCATTCTAGTAAGGGTTACAGAGGGTCTGCTGCCACCTGGACAGGCTTCTTTACAGGACATTATCACAGGACTTCGTTTCCTTTTAAAAGTACTTTCTAAAATCTACTACTAATGTAAATAAGAGTTCTGTATTGGCACAAAATCAGAACAGGGTGTAGTACGAGGAAATGGAAAACTAAGTGTGAAATCTTTTCCAACTGATTTCCTCTGACATGTTGGCGTATCACGGGGCATCCAGTACTCAATAATTCAGTAACTTACTTGAAACTTTACTTTGAAACATTGATTTAAAAATACAGGGTTAACCAAAGCAACTGTTAATAAAGTAACATTGTATAAAGAATAGAATTTAAGACTTTTACATAAATCAACAGTGTTGAATGCAATTTATTTTTACCTTCTAGGACTAAATTCTGTATGGCTCTGTGGAATGGAACACCGCCACAGAAATGCATAGAGACTGAAGATCGTAGGAAACACATGAAAGATGTGGAGAACCACAGCATGGAAACCAAAAGTGAGCTCACTGTAACCATTTACCCCGAAACTAAGGAAGACGTTGCTTAACTAGTCAAAACCTACAAACCATGAACACAGTTAGTACTTATGTTGTTAACCACAGTGATTCTCGAAGTACTCGACCAAGTATCACCCTTACTTTAACTTTAGTTTAAAACCACTTAAAGACCTATTACCAATACAAGTACCTACACACTTAAACAATGAAACTTAAATCAACCCGCGAGTCTGTTCAGAATCACAAATTCTTGGTTCTTTGAAGAGTTGAAATCAGAGCTGACTGTGTTGCACCAGCTATTACATAACGCTCGATCTTTACAGTATTCATTCTGTTCACAGAAATCATAATGTCATGTCGGTCATGTTGCTTTGACACAGACTACTGCAAAATGTTAAATATCAAACGTATTAGTACAGCACTCATACCACCATTAGGGAAACACTGGATTAACAAAATGGCAACAAACTAATTCTTTATTATTTTAATTCAACACACTTTGCTGTACTTAAACAGTTTTGCTGTTGTAAAATTTGTACTTGATGTATATAATTTTTGTATACTTGTTGTTTTATAGTCACAGCTTTGTTTTACTTTTAATAAAGCTAAATTGCCAGTGAAAAGAAGTTTTTAACATTTGGAATAAACTGAGCAGTGTTCGAGCCAAAATCAGTAATATGTAAAATGAAATATACAAATAAAATAAAACAATAAAACCATTAAAAAAATACTCATCTCATTTGCAATGCTTTTGCAAAAAAAGGTCTTTTTGCACATGGTGATTAGCTAATAATTGTCCATAATGCTGCAGTTCAGTGCTTTTAGGACAGAAAATAACATAGAAAAATTGAATAACTCTGATCGATAAACAACTTATTTAGCAAGATCATGAGGCCATATAAACTTTAATAAACTACATACTGAAAATTAAGTATTTGAAGTGCGGTGACCCCCACAGTCTTGTACTTAGCAAGTGGCAGCTCAGTTCCACAGTTTTTAGTTCGACTTTATTTAATTTTGACCTAGAAAACAATTTGACTAGAATAACAATATAAAGAAACATGGGTATATATATATTTTACATGTTTTATGCATTCTTACATGTACTCTTATATAGCTCTGTATATACACAGTATTGCAGTATTTTGATGCTAACTGTTGCTAAATGGAGGAAAAGGCCACAGACAAGCTGTCGAATAAATAAATGTACACCATATTACAGACGACTTTGATCATTCTAGAAGGTTTTACAATCTTTTATATCATTCTATTTAAAATATGAGTCTTTTTTTCTCATGTCTATACGTTGTGTTGAAAATCGCAAATGTTTGCTAATCTACCAACAGCTAGGCTAGCTGCATTTAAGTCGTCGTCTTTATAACACACCCATATTGAACATTCAAGTCAAATCCAGAAGCACGCGTAGTTTTCAGCGATGGCCACAAGAGGGAGCCATTGCTCTGCATGTAGAACGCATGTAGCTTAGTTTAGCAAACATCTCCTCCCATTTCATTCCCACGCTTTTTTTTCAGTATAACAGTCTACAGTACACGATCCAGATGCACATGCACATCTGTTTTCACATGGAAGACTAGGTTCTGCGTTTACACAAACATGCACTAATGCAACATGCTTGAGGTTGGAAAGCTGAACCAAAACTACGTACATTACATGCCTTAAAATATAAAAGTACACCCGATCAGGACATCACATCATTTACTCCAGATGTCTAGTAAAGCTTTCATAGCAATACATGTAACTCTGAAACCTGAACCTAATATTAGAGCTGTTCACAGTGTATACCAAACTAAACTGTACTGAAAGTTCTGTCAGGGCCGCTAAGAAACATTGGGATACAGTCATGTACGGATCAATACTGTCGGTTTTGATGCATAAATATCCCTTAAATATCAAATACACCTTAATTTCTGTTTTGTGTATGTGTCTCGGCCCTGCGATGGACTGGTGCCCCATCCAAGTTGTTTCTGTGTACCTTGTACCTATTGAAAAGCTGAGAGTCGTTTTAATACTTTACAATACTATTTTCACCACTGTGCTTTTCATACACACACACAGGCTTTATTCATCTGCCTTTTAACCCAATCCGTGCAGTGAAACATGGCAATAGTGAGCACACATGTCCGGCACAATGGGCAGCCCAAGCCACGGTGCCCACTGAGCAGTTAAGAATTACTGCTTCGCTCAAGGGCACTTCAGTCGGGAGTCGAATCTAGTAAACGAACCGACAGCATTCCAACTACAAGCCTTTCTAACCGCCAGGCCACTTCTGCCCAACACGTTCACGTTGCGGATTAAATATCCTATTTGATGGGGGGGACGGGGGGACTAGCTGAAATGTTTGATAATGCTGGATTGGGCTGTTTGCTTCTCCTTCATGTGCTTTAAGGGCTGATTTATTTGGATAAAGTGATTGGATGTTGGTTTAGAAGTGGGAAATACGAATAACTGACCAAGGTTTACAATATTCCTGTGAAAGCAGCCGAACAGTGTAGTTACAGGTTTCCTTCACCAACCTGAGCAGCAGCAATAAACTAACAGTGATTTTGTGGTTCTAATGCGTGAAGTCGTGTATAAAAGGCAACATGCTAGTATCTGTCTATGGCTTGTGGAAGTATCTGGAGTACTGTCATTGCATTTGTGAACCCAGGACCTCGGACTTCACTGCATCGACTAGGAAGCTGAGCTCATTACACAGTGTCTCATGTCTGTATGCCAAGCGGATCTGTGCTACGTTGGTGCGTCGGATGTCGTTTCCATCAGGCCCATCCTTCAAGTAATTAGCTCCTAAAAAGTGTTTTTTCTCCTGCAAAAGAAAAGAAGAAAATTAAATACGCACAGAAAGGCGAAGATTTTAAGGAAAGATTTGATTTTATAAAGCAATAACTATTTCTTTAAGTAGCTGACTATGTAGGGAGCTTGACAGCAAGGCAGCTCACTAGAGAGAGTGTAGCCAAGCTTTGGGCTATGAACTTGGGGATTCAAATCCAGGCGATGCTACACAGTCACTGTTGGGTCCTTGGGTAAACTAAGCTAAAATAAGCCTTAAAAGTTTGCATTCCCCTAAAATACTGTATAAAAGCCACAACTTCATAACACTACATTTGGGAACTGTACTACATGAAATTATATCAACAGCTCCATCAGCAGCCCATGTTTGCAACATTTTTTCCAGGCCTGTAGGAGGAGCCTCATAAGAAAATCAACCCAGGGTTGTATAGGGTGCAAGAAAGTTACCTAGTGTACCTTTAATTTGAACCAATGTTTATATAACGATGCTGATACGACTGCTAGGAATTCAAATCATGTAGTAGTTGGCTAGCAAAAATTACCACCGCGGTTAATAAAAAAAATCTTTTTTATTATAATAAAAAACCTAAATTACCTGATGAGACAAACCACTTTGAAGCACACTGTTCCGAGCAATCTCACATAAATCACACGTGCTCAGTTTCCATAGCTGAGCAGCAATAGCATATTCTTCCATTAGAGCTTCCTAAAAAATATATGTACATGCTTTGTTCCATAATTATGAGCTGTCTCACATTCACGTACTAGATGTCTATGCACTGTAAATGGTATAGCAACACAGACCTTGGTGTAGTGGAACTGCATGGGGTCGTCAGTTGAGAGGGACACACAGAGCCCCTTGTGTAGGAACTCTCGTAGTGGGTTCTTCGAGTACTCAAGGAACAGGCTGTTATTGCTGAGAGGGGACATGGCAATAGGCACCTGGGCCAGGTAATACAGGTACTGCAGCACAGGGCTCTGAAAACACAAGCAGCCATGAACAATTCTATATTCTTTTATATAATCTTTAAACAAATCATTAATCTTAAATAACAGGCAGTGAGGAGACTGAGAAGAGCCACCACTGCATTTATACTGACCAGAATAAATAATGTAAATAAATGTTCATGAGTAGGTGCATGGACAAAGATCTTGTTCTTCTGGGTGAAACTGGACTGTTACTCTAATCAAAATAATAACAAATCTTTACAGATCACTAATGATCCCAACTGTGCATAGCATATCGTATTGGCACCCGAATCTAAGCCGCACCCTTAATTTTGAAAGGGATTCAGAACAAATATATAAAAATTGAGAGAATAAAACTTGATCTAGTATTTTATTCTCTTTGGACTGGTGTGGTGGATACTGGGCTCAAAGCTCACAGTAATTGTCACTAGATGGCGCAAGGCGTCGCTTCCAGAACTTTGGTATGAGGCGGTGGCCTGGTGGTTAGAGAACTGGGCCGCTGATCATATGGTTGTCGGTTCAATTCCGAGACTCGACAACTGTCACAACTGACGTGACCTTGTGCAAGGTACTAAACCCTTTTGGGAGACCCGGATCTGTGGTATTATGGGAGATTTGACCCTTTATAAAATATCTTCATGAATAACCTGTACTCCACCTCTATTCATAACCAGTCATGATGGGAAATTCAATTCTTTCCCAAAATGGCTGTTTTTAAGGCAATTTGCCAAGCACAAAATGACTTCCACATTTAGCTTTTAAATATTTAGTCCATGCACGGGGACGAGGAACGTCACACTGCCAGCAGCACTTCTGTCTATTTCTATATATCACATTTAAAATGAAGTCCATTATCCTCTAAGGCAGCCTGCCAACGTCTGCCGAGGACTGTCAGGATGAAGCAATATTCTCCGGACAGAATTGATAAGAAGCGTATTTGTGCTAAAGTAGTTATCAAGAAATTGACTTTAGCTTTGAGACGTTCATCCATTCATCCATCCAGTCATCCATGACCTAGTTTTACCATCGCTTAATCCTATTTAGTGTCACAGCTGGACACACACTGGGAGAATTGACTAGATGCCTAAACAGGTCACCAGTTTGTGGCATGGTACGGAGACAAACACACTCACACAAAAGACAACTTCAGTATCCCCAATTAACACACTGCATTTCTTTGGACTGTGGGAGAAATCCAGAGTATCTGAGCAAACTCACGCAGATGCAGGGAAAACATTCCCCAGATTGCTTTGCCTTACCCAGGAATCGAACCCGGCATTTCTTGTTATGACGTGACAATGTTGACCGCTAAACTTTAAGACATTTTAAAGAAATATATTTGAATTCCGTTATTACTTTCACTCAACAAAGTTCCCCGATTCTGTTTGTGCACTTTGATCACATTTACCCAAATGGTTTAAGACCAAAACAGGTGATGATGTAGCATTAAGCAGGTTCTTTAATCCAAAGCCACTTACAGCTCCAACTACGACTACTATTTTAGGATACGGTGGCAAATTAGTGGTAGTGGGGCTTGAACCATGACCTACTCTATCCCACTATCTTAAGAACTATACCGTCAAACCCACGATCAAAGTCTCCCTAATTCCGTGACACCCATCTGCGTACGAGATTGTGAGTGATTGTTTTATTTAAGACAAATGAACGCACCACCTACTATCGGAAGAACAGCTGAACTCCGGTGGAACAAATAGTCGATGGCGGAAACTGTACAGAAATAAACTGAAATAAATTCCAGTTCTAACTGACTAATCATTATAACCGTACAATATTGATTCGTTAATCTGTCTCTAAAAACAACGCCAATTAGTGTTGATCCAGGACTTCGCTCAATATCTTAATCACTCCGATACTCGTTCATACCCAAGACAAATTAAGGTAATGAATGTATTTACTAGAAACCAGTGGAAAGGAAACCAGAGAACCTACACAAAAACCTAACCTCCAGTTGTTGTGGTGTGTCGCCCAAGTGCTGTTGTGATTATACAGATGTGTGTGACTGAAAATGCCTGTTGCGACATGGAATACGACTCTGGTCTTTTTAATTAAGATTTGAGATTTGCTTGGATATTACAGTGATAAAGGCTTTCTGTCAGGTTTGCATGTTCCTCCTACAGTCTAAAGATATGCAATCAGATTAGTTGGAGATTCTGAAATTGTGTGTGTGTGTGTGTGTGTGTGTGTGTGTGTGTGTGTGTGTGTGTGTGTGTGTGTGTGTGTGTGTGTG